>SKCR01003376.1:0-133490 GCA_019454045.1 Zanthoxylum bungeanum | reverse complement strand
TTACAAGATAAGGTTGGCTTCTAGCAAAGCGCCATGCCTACCCAATTCTCCGGAAATATCCTTACAGGAATATATGATCTATATCAGGCTTAGTATACATCGAATATTGTATGTCGGTCCAGTATCGGATGGTCACGTGCTAGGCCTGGGGCTGGAATTGTGTCTGCCCCGTACGAAGCACATGTCGGATGTCAGGTAACTAGTCTCTATAATCGGATATACATAACCTAGTCATAATATCCAGATGGATGCGCAGCACTTAAGAGCACTAATATCGTATCCTACGTGACATCATCTCCACTATGACTGGAGTGATACTTCCGTTTTGACATCACACCCAATACTCTACGATTCTTAATATACCCAGCATTGGCGTACACAGAACCGGTTAAAGCCCTGGACGACCTCCACCAAAGTACATTGATTGTCGTAAGCATTAGCGGTGCAAGTCTCAAGTTAATACCAAATACACCTACCCTGACGTCGGACTCCCATAGACACACAGTCATACTACCAATGGGATTCCGATGGGGTCTATCCAGAGCGAAGCTGTTTCCCATACCATCGGTGAAACACAACCTCCTATCGCACTTGCATAAGTATCCAATACTTAAATATATGAGAACTATGTCGTTGTGCCCTCACAACGCACACAAGTGCAATACTAGTCTTTTACGTATTTATCGATGTCCAATCTCTATAATACTTCGACTAAGGATATTTAATGATTTATCCTACGTGGACTGATACTGTCTCATATCATTCTCCATCCAGAAACAAATCATAGGGACCTCTCATCATTTATACATCTAGGTGATCTAATCACTAATGATAAGAGTGCAATCTCATTTGTCACATAGTTAATTTGTACAACAACACCATGATCTGTACAAATAGTGACACTATGGTCATAATTGTCCAACAATAACAAATATAAAGGCATTGATAATAAAAGAGAACATCCAATCTCATGAGCATATCGAATAAATAAATGCGGAAAATATAAATAAACAATAACGGTAAAGGCATAAATATTAAAGAGAGCTAACTAAGCATATGATAGGGAAGAGAATGACTAAGGGAACAAACATGCATGAAACATGATAAAGGAATCTGTCCAGTGTATGCACATTCGTGTAGCATTCGTAAAAGCGTTCGAATGGTAAACATAATGCAAGCGTTCGAGTAGCGTTTGATAACACGTTCGAATGATAAACAGAATGTCTGCGTTCATATAGTGTTTGATAACGTATTCAAATGGGATGAGACCTGATGCATGATACAATAAAATGCATGCACGTTCGAGTAGCACTCTAAGATGCGTTCAAACGGTAAACACAATGCAAGCGTTCGAGTAGCATTTTATAACTCGTTCGAACGATAAATAGAATACGAGCGTTCGAGTAGCGTTTGATAACGTGTTCGAACGATAAACAGAATGTCCGCGTTCGTATAGCGTTTGATAACGTGTTCGAACGGGATGAGACCTGATGCATAATACAATAAAATACATGCGCGTTCGAGTAGCGTTCTGAGACGCGTTCGAACGGAAATAAGACAGAATACATACATTCATGTAGCGTTCGTAAACGCATTTGAACGGAATGAGGAAGAATGCATACGTTCGTGTAGCGTTTGAAAATGCGTTCGAACGAGATTACCAAAATGGCATCTGAAATGACACAAACATATGTATGGGTGAACAAATACACAATGTAGGACCTCGTGTGCTCGATGGAACACATTTCATATTCAATCGGGTGCACCTCATCCGGCACGGCAAAACATCGTGGAAAATGTAGCCTTTAGGTATTTCCCTCGAATAAAGGACCTTTAATCCACCCTAGTTAGTCAATGCGCACAAGAATGTAATGCATGCGTAAATAAAGCAATGATATGCAAATGGGTAAATGACATAATAAATGGCGTGGCAAAACATCGTGGTAAAGGAAGCCTTCAGGCATTTCCCTCGAATAGAGGACCTTTAATCCACCCTAGCTAGCCCATGCGCATTATATACAATGCATATAAAATAAAGACAACAATAATATAGGACCTCGAATGCTTGATTAAACATATCTCACATTCAATCAAACATACTTCGTCTGGCGCGGCAAAACGTCATGGGAAAGGTAGCCCTTGGGCTTTTTATCCCTCAAATTGGAGGACCTTTAATCCAACTTGATTTGCCTATGCGCATTATATCATCATGCATAAATAAGTAACATGTAGAAAGTAATAACATACTAACGACTACATCATGCTTAAAAAATAAATAACATGCTAGCAACCCAATCATGTTCGAATACAGGTTGGATGAAACGAATTGTGTGAATCTCTCAATTTGTATGTGGCATTATATCCCGAGTGCAAACCGCAATATTGTCCATTCGGATTCAGCTAAGGAATTTACGTCCGGGTTTCCATCCGATATACCACAAGAGAGAACACATATTCCATTCATTCAAGGACCATAACATGTATCAACAAACGACTCTCATGCGAAGGAATTCTAATAAACAAAAAAATGAGAATAAATAAGAAGGGTGCCCTCATGTCTAACCTCTTAGGTCGTCTCTCGAAAGTGCGTTACACGGCCGTCAGAAGGGTTGATGCTCCGCAACTCCTCTGGTTCCCTGGTTCACTGTTTTCGTTCGGTGCTTCGCTGTTTTGAGTTGTCGTTTCCTCTGTTCTGTTGCTGTTTTTACTCCGTTTTACTGCTGTTTTTGCTGTATTTTCTGGTCACTATTTTCACTGTATTAAGGGACTGTTTTGGCATTCTTTAAGGGGTATTAGGGCTGCTGTTTTACGGTCACTGCAGGGACTATTTTGGGCTGTGATTTTCGGTGGTTTAAGCTATGTTTGGGTGTGTGTTTTCGGTGAATGGAGGGCTACTTCGAGGACTGTTTTTTTTCGGTGATGATGTTTACTTAGGGGTTATGGTTTCGATGATGAGAGGAGGAGAAGAGAGAATTATTTCTTTTCTTCTGCTTTTCCTAGGGCGTGGGTGTTAAGTTTATTTCTTTTGTGTTTTTGTGAGAATTAGCTAGGGGTTCTAAGGTTGGTGAAGGCTTCTTTTTATAATGGTTTGCTAGGGTTTCTAGGTAAGGAATGGAATCCTCAAAAAAAAGGGAAGTGCTTTGATTGGTTTATGAAAGGAAAAGATGGGTTTAATTTAGGGAGTGAATATCTTGATTGGTGTTTGATGGGGAAAGGATTGATATGATTTGATTTGTATCTTTTAATTATGGAATGAGATTTGTCTTGATTAGGAAGAGATTTGATCTAATTAATTTAGTTTAATTTGTGACATGTATTTAAATATTTTAATTATTTTTGGATGGGTTTTGGTGGGCTAATTGGGCTTGGGCGTGAGGCTAGCCAGCAAAACCAGAAGTACCGACAACCGTTTGAACGCCGATTCGAACGCTACACGAACGCCCATAATTTGCTTGACGTTCGAACGTGCTCACGAACGCAGCACGAATGCGAAAGCAGTGAACATCTGATTGAATCTGATGACATACTCATTCTGAATTCCCCTTCCGAAATTTATTTCCCGCGACTTCCGCAACCTAAAGAGTAGTTCCTCTGTATGAGACTCATCATCGGGACTTATATGCAAAAATACAGTTCCTACAGTCGCCCCCACTTTGATGAGACTTGTGCAGTGTGTGACAATGACAATCCTATCAAAGTCTGTGCAATGTATTTTTACTTACCTAGCTCGCTAGCTGCCACCTGACTTGCCTGTTGCTTCGAGCTGAGTTGATGATGTAGTGAGTCTTGACCCTGGGACGTATCTCGGAACTGCAACTGCTGATACAGTGGGTCCTCGACCCTGGGACGTATCCTAATAATTGTAACGGACAACGGGGGCCTCGACCTTGGGACGCATCCCAATACCGCTGACAATGTGGGTCACGACCCTAGGACGCATCCCAACCCTAGAACTGATGATGCAGGGGGCCATCGACCCTGGGACGCATCCCATAACTGCAACCAACAACAGGGGCCTCGACCCTGGACGCATCCCAATACCGCTGACAATATGGGTCACGACCCTGGGACGCATCCCAAAACTGATGATGATGTGGGCCTCGAACATGAGACTCATCCCCAAAACTGATGGCGATGTGGGTCATGACCCTGGGACTCATCCCCAAAACTGATGCCGATGCGGGTCTCACCCCAAACTGATACTGATGTGGGCCTCGCCCCCAAACTGATACTGATGTGGGCCTCGCCCCCAAACTGATACTGATTCATTCCTGAAACTGATGTACTGAACTATTGCTGCTTCTGATTGGCTTGCATTTACCGCTTTCTCTTTTTTCCACTTTGAAACCTGTGAATACAAAACAGAACAAACACAAAAACGAATGCAAGTATGTTACGTGTATGCATGCATGCATGAATGAATTTCTTATTCCGTTGGGTTAGGTCTTCTGCCAGGTTTTCTCTTTCTCAGGCAAAATATTGCTTCAATCTGTCCACGTTGATCGGCTCAGTGAACTCATTCCTTCCAAATCTAATAGTCTCACTGCCCCATTTGCCATTACTTTCTGCACTATGTAGGGTCCTTCCCAGTTGGGTCTGAGCTTTCCTCTTGGGTCTGTCGTCGACGACCTTGACTGTTAAGTACCAAATCACCCTTTCTGATCTTAGTAGGACGCATCTTTTTATTGAATGCTCGGGCTAGTCTCTTCTAATATATCTGCATGTGATGTAAAGACTTCATTCTCTTCTCATCCAGCAGTGCTAACTGCTCAAATCTCTGTGAGGCCCATTCATGTTCAGGTAACTCTGCCTCTGCTAATACCGGCCTGGACTGTATCTCAACTTCCACGGGTAGTACTGCTTCCATTCCATAGACCAAAGAGTAAGGAGTGGCTCATGTTACTATTCTCTCTGATGTTATGTACCCCCACAGGGCGTACGGTAGTTTGTTAGCCCAATCTTTGCATTTTTATGTCATCTTGGCTAATATCTTCTTTACTATCTTATTGGCTGCCTCGACTGCCCCATTTTCCTGCGGTCTGTAAGGTGACGACTTGTGATGTCCTATCCCATATCTCTGTAGCGTTGCCTTCGTTTCCCCTTAAAACTGAACTCCGTTATCTATCACTACATGATGTGGCATTCCATATCGACAAATGATGTTCTGGGCTATGAACTTCGCCATATGCTTTGCTGTGACGTTACGAAATGACTCGGCTTCCACCCACTTCGAAAAGTAGTCTACTGCCACTACTATGAAACGATGTCCATTCGATGCATTCGATCGAATCTCTCCAATCATGTCAATTCCCCATGCTGAAAAAGGCCATGGTTCTGATAGCCCGTGTAACTCTGTGTGAGGCAGATGGTTCATATTACCATGTGCTTGACAATCATGATAATATTTTACCAGCTTGGCACAGTCTGTCTCCATGGTCAACCAGTAGAAATATTGTCTTACAATCTTGCGAGACAAATTCAACCCACTCATGTGCGGTCCACATACCCCGGCATGTATTTCTTCCATTGCCTTCTGAGCTTCTTCTTTTCTTAAACATTTCAGCTGAATGCCATTTGTCTGCCTCTTGTATAGCTCTCCCTTCAAAATCACATACTGAGAAGCCAACTTATGAATGGTTATTCTCTCTTTTCTGCTTGCTCCTTCTGAGAGTTCTCTATGTTTCAGGTATTGCTGAATATCATGGTACCAAGGTTTTCCATTGTCGATCTCCACTTCCAAAACTTTTTCTATCTCATAAACGGGTCTGCTTGCTGTTGTCAGTACAATGGTCTCATCACTAACATCTCTGGATTTCCCAAGTCGCTGCAAGTGTAGCTAATGCGTCTGCCATCTGATTCTCTTCTGCGGCAAGTGCTGAAACTTACAATCGGGGATAGCCTGTGCCAACTTTCCGAGGTGGAAAAGGTAAGGTTTCAACCATTCTTCCTTCAATTCCCATTCTCCCTGCATTTGTCGGACAACCAACATCGAATCTCTGTAGACCTCCACGCTCTTAGCCTTCAAGGCTATCAATGCAGTCAATCCAAAAGCATATGTTTCATACTCGGCCATGTTGTTAGTTACTCTGAACGTCAACCTCTTGGCCATAGGCAATGTTTCTCATTCGGGGGTCACTATCACGATTCTAAATCTGGCTCCTTTGCAATTCACTGCGCCGTCGAAATACATCTTCCATCCTTGAACTGTTATTGCTTGGATCTCTTCATCTGGGAATTCAAACTTGTATTGATCCCCTTCAATAGGTTGCAATGCCAAGAACTCTGCTACGACTCGCCCTTTGATTATTTTGGAAGTGAGGTACTCAATGTCAAACTGTGCCAGCAACACTAACCATCTGCCCAACTTCCCCACTAGCGAAGGTACTGAATGTAGATACTTCAAGGGATTCTCATTTGCTACCATCTGGATCTTGTAAGATTGGAAGTAATGACACAATTTTCTGGATGCCCATACCACTGCCAAACAGATCTTCTCTACTTCTTGATAGCGGGCTTCGTACGGAAGCATCTTCTTACTGAGATAGTAGACCGCATGCTCTACTCTCGTCTCATCTGCATGTACCATCATTGCCCCCCAGTGCTTCTAATTCTACGGCTAAATACAGTACTAAGGGTTTGCCCGGTCTTGGAGGTTTCAATACATGAGGTTTTACCAAGTATTCTCTGATCTTGTTGAAGGCTGTTTGACGTTGCTCGTTCCATTTCATTGGTTGGTCTTTTCTCAGCAGTTTGAAGATAGGCTCACACACTGATGTCAACTTGGCGATGAACCGACTGATGTACTGAATTTTTCCGAGGAATGCTCTAACTTTTTTCTCAGTCTTCGGTGTGGGCATTTCGGTGATTGCTTTGATTTTCTCAGAGTCTACTTCTATCCCTCCCATTCCTACTATATGTCCCAGCAATTTTCCTGATGTTACCCCAAACATACATTTCTTGGGATTCAACCGCAAGTTGTATTTGTCAACTCTCTGAAGGAACTTCTCCAGTGCTTCTATATGCCTGGTTCTTGTCTTTGATTTCACCATCATGTCATCCACATATACTTCAATCTCTTTGTGCATCAAATCGTGGAATAATGTAGTGGCCATCGGCTGATAAGTAGCTCCTGCATTCTTGAGCCCAAATAGCATTACCTTGTAACAGTATATGCCCCACTCGGTGATAAAGGCAGTCTTGTGTTTGTCTTCTTCAGCTATGAGAACCTGATTGTATCCTGAAAACCAGTCTGCAAATGAATACATAGCAGATAAAGCCGCACTATCAACTAGTACGTCTATATGAGGTAGAGGAAAATTATCTTTCGGGCAAGCCTTGTTAAGATCTCTGTAATCCACATACATTCTGACTTTCCCATCTTTCTTCGGCACCGGCACAATATTTGCCAACCACTCCGGATACTTCACTACTTCTAGGAACCCCACATCTATCTATTTCTTGACTTCTTCTCTGACCTTCTCGGCCCACTCAGGTCTCATCCGTCGAAGTTTCTATTTCACTGGCTTCATATTTGATAAGTTGGTATTGTATGTTGGGCAATGCTTCTGTCTACTCCCGGCATGTCCTTATAGGACCAAGCAAATACTTTGGCATATTTGACTAATATTCCTTCTAATTTCTCCCGCTCCTCAGAGGTAACCTCACTTGCAATTAAAATTTCTTGGGGCTCTCAGGTGTACCAAGGTTGAATGCATTTGTTTGGTTGAGCTGATATCAAATATGCTCAAGTCAGGCAAGTTGAAAGGAAGAGACTCAGGCAAGTAAGAAAAATGATTGTCTTATTACTATCAAATGTGGGAGTACACTCAATAAATCATGAAGATAAATATCCTCGTCATCTACGGAAACTTCATCCTCCGCAACTGGGCTTTTCTCAGCCTCCTTATTCTCCTCGAGGGTTAGGCTTTCCAGCTTCAACAGCTCTTCTTCCCACTTATCTTCTCCTTCGCAACTTCTTCCGTCGGCGGTTTCTCACCCAGCACATCTTGAAAGATCTCAAACCCCGGTATTACGATCCAATTGACTTCTACCAGTTCAGGTTTCTCCTGATGTCTCGTTGCCTTCATAAAGCATTCCATCAGCTTCAACCCTTTATTCTTTGTCTTCGGCTTATCCTCATCAGACTTGTACCTCAGTCCTCTCCGAGTGTTCTGCCCTTTAAAGTTTGGTAGTACCGAACCTTCACCCGGCTCGAACTTCATCTTCTCCATGATCCTAGCCACCTTAGGATCCACCCACTCCTTAAAGGTTTCTGACACTTGGAACCTCGTGAAAGGTTGTATTTCCAAAGTGGCCACAACATTGTCTACCTCAGCTCGGATGGTGACAATCTATCCCCCGTACGGGAACTTAATAACCTGATGCAGAGTGGAGGGCACACCCCTAAGCTTGTGAAACCATGGCCTCCCCAACAACAAAGCAAAAGTAGCTAGGATTTCGAGCACAGTGAATTCAACATCATCCTCAATCGGTCCCACCTTAACTATTGCAGCGAAAGTGACCTCAACTCCTCGCATACTGTCATCATATGCCTTGATAGTCATATTGGAGGGATCCAGATCTGTTACCTTCATTCCCAATCTCGATAGGATCTTCAGAGGGCATACATTGATGGATGAGCCATCATCCACCATTACACATGATGTCTTCTTTCCTCTCACCTCAGCTCTGATGAATTGTGGCTTATTATGATTGCTTCCCTCTGCCGGGAGTTCCTCCTCAGAAAAGGTTATTGCCTGCAAAGCCTCCTTTTGTACTGACCCCACAAACATTGTAGGATTAGCATCCTCTGGTATTATTATTTTGCTCAAGGCTTCAACCATAGCATGCCTGTGCTCCTGTGACGAACACAACAATTCCCAGATGCTGACCTGTGCCCGTGTCTTCTTTAGCTGGCGCATCACTGTATCCCATTCAGTATTATCCATATTTCCGTCACCTCTCTCCCTTTTGTCAACACTTATTTTACCCTTCTCAGACGTATCACTGTAGAAATAGCCACTACGTGTCATTCCTCTCACCTCTTCTTCATCACTACTAGAGAAGTCTTCCCAGAAATTCTTCCTCTGTTTTGTTTCATCTTCGCTGTTGCTATCCCAAATCCCCAGGCAAAAGGCTTGGTAGTCAAAGGATTTGAGGACAAGGCTTTCGGGTAGGCCAGAGCTTATCATATAGGTAGGTGGTGGGACATAATGATAATTTGGTATGGGGTTTCGATGTGTGTTGGGCTGTTCTTTTTCGAGGTCAGATATTTTTTGGGAGTCTATGAGATCCTGGATTTCATGGCGGAGGCGGGCGCAACTGTCAGTGTCATGGCCTTTCTGTTGGTGGAAATGACAATAGTGGTTTAGGTTGAGATGTGGTGGTGGAGGGTGTGGAAGTGGTTTGGTCTCTAAAGGTTTCAGAAGTCCTTGTCTCTTTAATTTCTCCAGCACCTTAGACAAGGATCTACCCAGGTTGGAGAATCGCCGGTTCCGGATGGTAGCAATTTCAGCAGAAACAGGCTTGGTACCTGATGTTCCCCCAATGGGCCTCCTGTTCAGGCAATAGAACTTTCTGTTCTCGGCCTCTTTATCCTCATTATCCATGACAGTTTCCCTCAACTGTCAAAAATCAGTAATCATGGAGGTCATCCTCCTTAATTTGCCATAAATGGAGGGATTGGTGCCCTTGATGATCATTTTGATTTGGTCCTTCTCTGAGGGCCGAGTCTGCATCTTCAGAATCTGGCTCCTCCAACGATCCACATATTCCTTGAAGCTTTCTTCTGGCTTCTACTTGGTGTTTTCTAAGTCCCGGAGTGACAAGTCGATCTCTAGATCTGTAACATACTGTTTCAAGAAGGCCTCCACCAATTCCCTCCAATCCTCATTGACCTTCCTCTCCAGGCTGTGATACCATACCACGGGTGCCCCATCGAGCGACATCCCAAACATTTTCTGAACCTGACGTTTGGATAGACCCACTGAACTTATAACTAAAACATATTGCCGGAGATGGACCCTTGGGTCCCCATTCCCATTAAACTTGGCTATATCCGGCATATTAAACGACCTGGAAACTGTTCCTCAAACGTCATTGCCTCATAATCCAACAGGTCTTCGTGCTTGCCCCTCATCTTACGGGTAACCGACTCTACCTGATCTCGGAGTTTCTACAGTTCAGTTTGAGACCCTGCCATTTTCCCCGCAGTATATTCAGGCAATATCATCATGAAAACCTGGGATATCATCATTCAATCTAGTCAGAGGGTCTTCACGCCCCTCATTCTCAAAGTTTCCCCCAGCACGGGGCACGGCCATATTAGCCATAGCGGTAGTTGTAGGACACAGATGTGGACGACGCTGTTCTAGGCTCGCGGCCTAGTTGGGAGTACGGAGTAGCCCACGGGGGAACTAAACCGGAGAAATAACATGGAGTTGCCACCCGGTGTGAACTGGGAAAATGATTTAAGGCCGCACTCACCCCTCGCAAGGGAAGACCTCAAACCGTTTGGTTCGGAATGGTCCCTTACTTATGCCACTTGTAATGAAAGGATTTGTGAAATAATCTAACCAAGCCTAAGCAACATATATTTCCAAGGATAATCTACTCTTAAGTTCGCATGTATAAAATAAATCATCATAACGGCCAACATACGATATCACACAATAATCTCAAGAACATGTTGAATCATCAAACACGAAAAATAAATAACAACCTAAACATAAGCATAAATTGAACGCCTATTACAAAAGAGGATAACCAAATCATGCATAGAGGGATAACGTACTAATGGCTAAATCATGCTTAAGAAACAAGTAATATCATAATGACCTAATCATGCTTTAAGAAACAAGTAACATACTAACGACCTAATCATGCTTGAACACAATCTCACGAACACATCAAATAGATAAATGCAGGAATACAAATGGATGATAATAGTAAAAGTGTCAATAACGGAATGATATAATTAATTACATAATGCAAGAGAAATCACCCAAGAAGCAATCATGCATGAAATATGATGAAAAGGACTCGGTTCACTGTATATGCGTTCGTGTAGCGTTTGAAAACGTGTTTGAATGGTAAACAGAAGGTTCGCATTCGTATAGCGTTCGAGAACCCGTTCGAATGGGATAAGACCTGATGCATGATAAAACAAAACGCATGCGCGTTCGAGTAGCGTTCGTAAACGCGTTCGAACGGACTGAGACAAAATACGTACGTTCGTGTAACGTTCAGAAACACGTTCGAACGAGATTACCAAAATGGCATCTGAAACGACACAAACAAATGCATGGATTGAACAAATACACAATGTAGGACCTCGTATGCCCAATTGAACACATCTCACATTCAATCGAGTGCACCTCGTCCGGCGTGGCAAACATCGTGGTAAAGGTAGCCTTTAGGCATTTCCCTCGAATATAGGACCTTTAATCCACCCTAGTTATCCCATGCGCATAAGAATGCAATGCATGCGTAAATAAAGCAATGATACGCAAAGGGTAAATGGCATAATAAAAGGTGCGGCAAAACATCGTGGTAAAGGTAGCCTTTAGGCATTTCCCTCGAATAGAGGACCTTTAATCCACCCTAGCTAGCCCATGCGCATTATATTATAATGCATCTAAAATAAAGACAATAATATAGGACCTCGGATACTCGATTGAACATATCTCACATTCAACCAAACATACTTCGTCCGGCGCGACAAAGTATTGTCATAAAGGTAGCCTTTTAGACTTTTCTTCCCTCAAATAGAGAACCTTTAGACCAACATACTAAGCACATGCGCACTATATCATCAATACACAACCAAGTAACGTGCGGAAAGTAAAATACGGAATATAAAATGTGAATAATAAACAAACAAGATAAAATAAAGATGTGTTGTTTGCTCAAGTGGTACATGGAGTTGTTTCCCAAGTACAGACCGCACTACCGTCCATTCGGATTCAGCTACGGAATTTACGTCTGGGTTTCCATCCTATATACCACAAGAGACGACACATTTTCCCATCCATTCAAAGGCCACAACATGCATCCACAAGCGACTCTCATGCGAAGGAAATAAATAAAACAATTAAAGGATGAATGAAAATAAATAAGAAAAGTACCATCAGGTCTAACCTTTTAAATCGTCTCTCGGAAGTACGGTACACGGTCGTCGGAAGGGTTGATGCTCCGCAACTTCTCCAGTTCACTGGTTCAACGTTTTCCCTCACTGTTTCGCTGTTTGGGCCGCTGTTTTTGCTCCGTTTTGCTGCTATTTACTGCTATTTTCAGTCACTGTTTTGCGGTAGAAGGCTACTATTTTTGCGATTTTTTAAGGGTATAGGGCTGCTGTTTTATGCGGTAAGTTAAGGTTTAAAGTGCAGTTTTTGTTCACTGTTTTTGGTGATTTTAGGCTGCAGTTCAGGGCAGTTTGTTCGGTGAATTAGGGGGACTGTTTGGGGTAGTTTAAAGGTGTAGTTTAGGGCGTATTGGCGTGAGGGGTAATGACGTGCTGAAGGGCAAGTTGCATGAAGGCAAGACCACTGTCGTGAAGGGAGATTTGTTGCGTGGATCCAAGGTAGCTTGTGGGGTGAAGTTGAGGGTGCGTGAGTGAGGCTGTTATGTGAGGGCTGATGAACGTGAGTTGAAGGTTATGTGGCGTTGAATTGAAGGTGGCTTACGTGAGTGGTTGAAGGCAAGTGGCTTAGGTGTATGGTTGGTCAAAGGGCTTATATGAAGGGTTTTTATTTGTGAATTGAGTACCGTGAAGGGTTTATTTGCGTGAAGTGGCTGAATGTTTGTGGAGGATTTAGGGACGTGATGCGGCTGAATTTTTGTAGAGGCAGTAACGTGAGAATGAGCTATGAGAGGTGAGGGTTGGTTTTGTGTCTCTTTTATAGACAAGGGCTAGGGTGAATCCTTGTTTGAAAAGGAATGAGATTTGTTAATAAAGGTGATATCTTTTAATTAGTATTTCATAAGGAAAACATCTTTTTAATTAGGGACAAGATTTGGCTTGTTTTGGAAGATCATATATTTGATTTACTTTAATTATGTATGTAATTATTTAGATTTTATTTGCTTTGTTTTAATTTCACCATGTGTTAAATATATGTTTTGTTAATTTTGGATGTGTTTTATTGGGCTTGGGCGTGAATGGGCTTGGTGTGGGCGTGAGCTTGGTTTTGGGCCAAGGTTAAATTGTTTGCGGGGTTTTGGGCTAAAGGTGTTTTAAAACGGAGGTCCAACAAGCGAGCCCGAAGCTAAACAAGCGAATAAAATCCAAAAAATACTGATTTCTGACTTTTCCCCTTCCGACGTCCATTTCCCGCAACTTCCACTTCACTTAAAAGGTAGTGTCTCCAAATGAGACTCATCAAAGGACTTACATGCAAAAATGCAGTGCCTACAGTCGTCCCCACTTTGATCGGACTTGTGCAGTGTGTGACAATGACAATCCTATCAAAGTTATGCAATGCATTTTTACTTACCTGGCTCGCCAGCTGCCACCTAACTTGCCTGCTACTTCGAACTGAGTTGATCCGGTGGTCCATTTTCGAACTGTGCTCCATTTTTGAAGCGCCATTTTCGGCATCTGTTGTGTGTGCTCCATTTTGGAGCGCCATTTTTGGCATCTGTTGTGTGTGTTCCATTTTGGAGCGGCATTTTCGGCATATGTTACCATTTCCGAACCGTGCTGTTCGAGAGTGTGGCTCATTTTTGAACCGTTACTTGATGAGATGGTCTTTTCCGCTATAGACCTGTGAATACAAAACAAAAATTGCATGTATGTGATATGTATGCATGTATGCATGGATATGTTTCCTATTCCGATGAGTTAGGCCTTCCTTGGTACATTTCCGAACCGTGCTCCATTTTCGGAGTGCCATTTTCGAAGTCTGATGATGTGTGGGCCTCGACCCTGGGACGCATCCTGGAACTATAACTGCTGATACAGTGGGTCCACGACCCTGAGACGCATCCCAATAACTGCAACCGAAAATGGGAGCCTCGACCCTGGGACGCATCCCAATATCGCTGACAATGTGGGTCACGACCCTAAGACTCATCCCCAAACCTGATACCGATGCTGATGTGGGCCTCAACCCTAGGACTCATACTGATGTCGGGCTCGCCCCCAAATTGATACTGATGTGGATGTGGGCCTCAACCCTGGGACTCATCCCAAAACTGATACTGATGTGGGCCTCACCCTCAAACTGATACTGATGTGGGCCTCGCCCCCAAACTGATACTGATGTGGGCCTCGCCCCAGACTGATACCGATATGGGCCTCACCCCAGACTGATACTGATGCGAGCCTCACCCCCAAACTGATACTGATGTGGGCATTACCCCAGACTGATACTGATGTGGGCCTCGCGCCCAAACTGATACTGATGTGGGCCTCACCCCAGACTGATACTGATGTGGGCCTCGCCCCCAGATTGATACTGATACTAAAATGCTGATGTGGGCCTCGCCCTAGGGACTCATCCCCAAAACTGATGTGATATTGATGTGGGTCTCGCCCCCGGGACTCATCCCCAAAACTGATACTGATGTGGGCCTCGGCTCTGAGACTCATCCCCAAAACTGAAATTGATGTGGGCCTCGGCCCTAGGACTCATCCCCAAAACTGAAACTGATGTTGGCCGAGGCCCTAGGACTCATCCCCAAACTGATGCTGATGTGAGCCTCAACCCTGGGACTCATCCCCAAAACTGATACTGATACTGGTTTATTCCTGAAACTGCTGACATTGTACCGTTGTTGCTTCTGGTTGTCTTGTTTTTGCCGCTTTCTCTTCTTCTTTGAAACCTGTGATTACAAAAAACATAAAAAGGAATGCAAATACGTCACGTGTATGCATGCATGCATGAATGAATTTCTTATTCCGTTGGGTTAGGTCTTCTGTCAGGTCTTCTCTTGGTGACTGCTCGGTTTTCTCTTCTTCAGGAAAAGTACTTCTTCAATCTGTCTACGTTGATCGGCTCAGTGAACTCATTCCCTTCTAAATCTGACACTCTCACTGCCCCATTTCCCAATTTCTAAATGGTTATCCTGTCTTTCTACTTGCTTCTTCCGAGGATTCCCCGTGTTCTAAACATCGCTGAGTATCATAGTACAAGGGTTGAATTCTTTTGCCAAATATACTCATGTTGCAGGTTGAAAGGAAGAGACTCAGGCAAGTAAGCGAAATGAACGTCTTTATTATCATCAAGAAAAAGGTTCGAACAAGTAGACAAAATCAATGTCTTTATTAAAAATGCAAGATCAAGTAAACTAGGAGGAATAGCTTCATCATTCGCAGCATTGCCTTCTTCATCGGCCTATGGTTCTCCACTGCTGTCGTTCCCTACCCCATGGAAGAAACTGGGTGGTTGAGAGTTTGGAGGACAAAGTTTTCGGGCAGGCCGGAGTTGATAATGTAGGTAGGCGGTGGGATGGAGTGATAGTTCGGTAGGGGGTTCCTGTGTGTGTTGGGTTGTTCTTTCTCAGGATCGGATATTTTATGGGTCAATGAGGTTTGGGATTTCATGCCTAAGGCGGGTGCAGTTGTCAATTTCGTGGCCTCTCCTCTGATGGAAGTGGCAATACAAACTTAGGTCAAGGTTGGGTGGTATAAGATCTGGAAGTAGTTTAGCTCTAAGGGTTTTAGGAGTCCTTGCGCCTTTAGCTTCTCAAGCACCTTAGATAAAGGCTTCCCCAGGTTAGAGAAATGCCGGTTGTTGGACAGTTATGGCCCATAGCATCACTATTTGTACAGATCATGGTGTTGTTGTACAAATTAACTATGTGACAAAGAAAATTGATCTTCTATCATTTGTGATTAGATCACCAAGATGTATAAAATGATAGAAGGTCCATATGATTAGTTCCGGATTGATAAGATATGAGACAATATCAATCCATAAAGGTTTAATCATTAAATATCCCTAGTCGTAGTATTATCGAGATTGGACATCGATAATGTGGAATAGACTAGTATTACACTTGTGCGCGTTGTAAGGGCATAACGGCATAGTTCTCATATATTTGGGTATAGGATACTCATGCAAGTATAGTAGGAGGTTTTGTTTTACCGATGGTACGGAAAACAACTTCGCTCTAGATAGACCCCTCGGAATTCCATTGGTAGTATGACTATGTGTCTATGGAAGTCCGAATCAGGGTAGGTGTATTTGGTCTTAACCTGAGACTTGCATCGCTAATACTTGCGACAATCAATGTACTTTGGTTTTGGTCGTCCAGGTCTTTAACAGGTTCTGTGTACGCCTCTTTTGGGTATATTGAGAATCGTAGTGTATTGGGTGTGATGTCGAGATAGAAGTATCACTCCAGTCATAGTGGAGATGATGTTCACGTAGGATACAGAACTTGTTCTCTTATGTACTCCAGTCATCGGGATAAAATTACTAGGTCATGTTTATCCGATATAGAGACTAGTTACTAGAGATCTGATATGTGCTTCGTACGGGCCAGACACATTTCCAGCCCCAGGCCTTGCACGTGACATCCGATGCTGGATCGAAATACGCAATACTAAGTATACTACGCCTGATATAGATCACTTATTCCTATAAGGATATTTCTGGAGAATTGGGTAGGCATGGTGCTTTGCTAGAAGCCAACCTTGTCTTGTAAATCGGTAAAAACGTAGTACTAGGTACTTACGTGTTCGGATAGTCCGACGACCGAATTTACTGCCAACATATCCGGGGATCTCATTGGTCACTTCCCAAAGATTCACCAATGACGTATGACTCACACTTTATTAATCTGGGATTAATTAATTAGATGAGAGAGAAAATTAATCTGAGATTAATTACGGAGATATTTTATCTAGGATAAAATATTATTCAAATATAGTGTAAATAAAATTCGATATATTAAACGAAATTGGATTTCGACGCGGAATTAAAATTAGATTTTAATTCGGGCGAACGAGTTAATTTAGAATTAATTCGTAAGCGACGTGAATAGTAATTTTGCTAGGCATGATTATTTAATTAAATTTGATTTAATTACGTCGCAACGGAAAATTCGTTAATTTGGAATTAGCGAATTCGAGCCCGGAATGTTTTGCGGGGGCCGCTTGTATTTTGAATCGAGTGGGGCCCACAAGTCACATCAAGCGTCAAATCACTAGTCAATCGATTGATGTGATGTCTAATCACTTTGAGTGATTTGACAACTGGTCATGAGTGATGTAAATAGTGATGGAATGGTTGTTGGCATTAATGCCTTTGACTTTTAAAAATGGTAATGGTTTTTGTTTTTGTTTTGGAAATAAAAATAAAACCAAATACATAAACACTTTTCCTCTCTCTCTCTTGTAACTACTCACGGTTTGGAACCATTTCCCTCCTTCTCTCCCATTCGGCTTTTGAAGCCATTTTTCTTCTTGTTTCTTGCTTGGTCGAGTAAAAAGGAGAAGCCAAAGAGAAAATTGTGGCAATTTTCTTATGCTAGCACACTTAAGGGTCATCCTATGGTGATAGGGAACCGCACTTGTGAGCTTGGAATCACCATTTGAGAAGCTTGGAGCTTGGAGCATCAATGGAGCAAACTTGGAGGTGATGACCGAAAATCACAAGGAGAACAAAAGCCCACTGCCGAAAGCTTCTAGGAGGAGCACATGGATTTTGTTCAACGCATCGCTAAGCCGTTCAATGTAAGTATGTTTCCGCCATTCTTCGTTGAGTATTCACATGTGTTTCTATGCTTGAATTGATCCTTGGGACCTTAGAGAAACCCAACAATGGTATCTTGAGCCATTTTGAGCATGAAACTTGGATTAGGGTAAAATTGGGTAAATTGAATTTGAGCATGTTTAAGTGAAATTAATTGTTTAAGCATGCTTGTAAATGAATGACTTGGAGTTATTTGTGATCAATTTTGTGAAAATTGGATTGGATCATTTTTCCCCAAATATCTAGGCTTGGCCGAATATGATGCTTGCCCTAATATCATGGTATTTTGTGTTTTTGATCATTGGATGAGTTGGAAAACATTGGGTAATGTTGGTTTGAATTTAATTGGATTGAATTTTGAATTGGACATAAAAACCCTAAAAGCCGTGAGCTTAATGCATGGAAAATGAGTTGATTTTTTGATTAAAATATGTTGGACATGTTTTGATCATGATAAGTATAATTAATTGAATAAATTGATGTTTTGGAAATGTTAATTTAGTTAATTAATTATGGCATACACTTTAATTAATTAATTGTGAAATTTGGAATTTTGTAAGTTAATTAATTGGGCTTATTTTGGAATTGGGCCTTAAAAGTTGTAATTGGGCTTAATTGGCTTGGTTGTACCAATATGGTTTAGGCTAAATTGGTTGGATCCAATTGGGCCCAAAACCATATCCATAAAGTCCAATTATGACTTAATGGACCTTTAATAATATTTGGGCCTAATGGGCCTAAATTGGTTTATTGGCAAATAAGGGTGATTCCTTAAATGGGCTTTGGTATTTGGGTTTGACCCATATTGACCAAAAGTCCATGCCTTGGAAATTAATTAAAAGCCCATTGGACTTTAAATTAAATTAACATTGGATGTTAATCGGGCTTTGAGACCCGTAACGACTAGATTTGGAATCTAAGTCGTAAAGGTACATTAAAAGTGTAATATTTAATTTGGAATTAATAAATGAATTAGTATTAAATACAAATTAAATTGGATTTAATGTTGTAGTTTAATTTAATTCAAGAATTCGTACTTTGAGTACTTATTCGCAAAACGAGTTGGACTCGCGCAAAATCAAATCGTTGTTTGAACATTGGATGGTCATTAATATTCAGATTAATTAATTGGATTAGATTGATTGATAACATGCTTGTGTGAAACATGGTTGCGATGTATGAATAATGTATATCGGATGGATATTAGATGGGTGAGGGCAATTTTGGAAATTGTTGTAATAAATTTAGAATTTATTAAATTGGACCTCCGTGTCCAGCCTATTACCTCCTTACTCTTTGTATTTCTCTTCTCACATATTCCCCTCAATGTAAATGAGGTTTCTTTAGAAGTGTTATGTAATCGGGTAGAAGTAATACATGTGCTAGCAGGAGAGAGGAAATGAGGAGATTTGTTCTAGGAACAATGTGTTAAGTATCCATCCGCATATCATTATATTTTATTTACTTACGCACCTTATTATGTGTTTAGAATACATGTTTAAGGGTGTATGATGATGAGACCTTAACAAAGATAATTAATTGGTTTCCAATTACACGCGAAAAACCCTCACTACATATTAAGCGTTTTTCCTTCCATTGAGTGATTCTTACTCAAGATCCAAGACAGGCATTGGTTTGTTGGCCAAAGTCAAAACCTTTGTCCGTCAAGGATGTGTTTGAATCATGAAGGCTTTGTTCCATATCGGTGTCTTGTCCATCGACATTGATTACGAAGCTTTCCAATGTCAATGGGTTCCGCTTAACTGGGATCACTAAGTTTGTTGTGCCAAAGCCAAGGCTTAGTTGATTCAGAGGAAAAAGGTTAGGCAATATATTGGATATATTGGCATATATAGGATATATGTTTCGGACTTGGATGTCCACCTACTGGATTTAGGAATTGGATGGGATCCAATTGATCTTAGAGATCTACCTAGTTAATTATCAAACAATTTGTTGGCCAAAGTCAAGATTGTGTGTTATTTAACGGGATCCTAGCCCACTAGGAAACAAGGTTTCCCGAGTACTCAACAGAGGGTTAGAGGCTCGCCGAAAAATAGTGGGAGGCAAGTATTAAATTTGCAATATTCATTTAGTTACTTGCCATACGCGTTCATTTCAAATATTTCGTCAAATAAATTATTTATTAGTTGGACTGTATTCAAACTATTTCAATTAATAGTTGATTTTATAATTGGATTATAGTAATCAATATAATTGAATTTACTCAATTAAATTATAGTTGATTATATAGTTGGACTATAGTAATCATTATAATGAATAGTACCTAAAATCGTTGATTAAATAGTTGGACTATTATAATCAAGATAATTGAAATATTAGTGTTTAAAACATAATCCTGGGTGAAAATGTATTTAAACACCTTTAATTTTCAAATTGGGAATAATGAATCAGGATAGTCCTGAAAACTGAGAAGTTACTTTATTTGATAAAATAACGTCTTAGGCCTAAGCCTGGAGTTAAGCAAACAGTAGAGCATGATCTTTGGAAGATTCATGTGATGATAACTTAAGTGCTTAATCCATTAAGCTTGCCAAATAGACTCCTTAATTTCTTAATCAGAATTAAGGATTAGATCCTTATAGTATGATAATGAAATTGAAGGATCTTCATAGATCTATCTTTAGATCTTAGAAGTACAAATTGCAATAGTAAACTCTTGGAGAGTTAATGGCTATACTCAAGGAGAAAAAGCCAAAGTTTGCAATAAGGCAAGAAGCGCAAGGCGCATCTTACTTCGACATCCCAAAAGGCCAAGGCTTGGCCAAAGGCTTCTGGAGTGTGGAAAACGGGCAAAGGCAAAATCATTATAATCTTCTGGGAAGATAAAGGACATATCCCAAGATGTATGCCTAAATTGTGGAAAATAAGGATCACGGAAGCGTGACTGCCGTATGGACAAGAAGACATGAAGGAATTGAAGACGGGCAAGGCTCCGACTTCAAATATGTTTGTCATAAAGATGTTCACTGCTAGTATTAAAATTGGATTTTAGATACTAAATGTGTACATAAATATGTACTGTTGTGCAGAATCTGCTGAAAATGGATACTGACTTCAGTTGAGATTAATCTGCGAATTGGAAACGGGACGAAAGTCGCTGTTTTAACCGTAGATACCTGAGTTTAGGAACTACCCTTCAGGTGTGTACTTAAATTAGGAAACTGTTACAATGTAACTAGTTTGACTAGATACATTATCTCTATATCAGGGTTTAACCCGTTGCGGGTATACCTTTATATTCTAGAACACTAAAGTGTTTTATTATATAAAGATGATATTGAAATAAACACATTAGATGTGAATAACAGTATTTATATTTGGAATATAAATAAATCTCAAACATATGACATGACAAACAAATAGCTCAAACTGAGTTAATTAGTTGAGACTTATAAGTGGCATTGTTGTCTGGGACACAATTAACAAGACTCGTATATCCACACTTTTGAAGAGTGGGTGCTAGGACAAATTTGATTCTATTCAAATAATGTCTACGAATCTAGTCTATTAGGCAAAGTGCCTGAAATACTTTTTACTTGGTAAAAGTGTAAGTGCCACCGATCTGTTAGCCCTTGTTCATAGTGACGTAAGTGGGCCCATGTCTAGCTAGGCTAGATGTGGAAATGAATATTTCGTGACCTTTACGGATGTGGCATCGCGTTATGGTTATATGTTTCTTCCGAAACACGGATCGGAAACTTTTGATGAAATTCAAAGAGTTTCGACACGAAGTAGACAAATAGATCGGCTAAAGTATTAAACACCATGATTGGACCATGATGAAAATACTTAAGCAATAAGTTTCTCAAATACTTGAAAGAGTATAGTATTCTTTTAATGATGACTCATCCCGGAACACGTCAGTTTGACGGTGTGTCCGTACGGAGAAAAAGAATTTTGTTGGACATGATAAGGTTAATCATGAGTCGCTCTGAGCTACCATTTCCTTCAACGGATATGCATAAACAGTGCAGAACTTATTTAGAATAAGGTTCCATAAAAATCTGTTTGACAGACTTCATATTAGATATGAACAGGAAAGAAACTGGGTTCTCTCATCCTGAAGATTTGGAAATGCTAGGCATATGTTTGGATGATACCAAACTAGAACCCAAATCGGATAAGTGCCAAATTGTAGGTTATCCTAGGGAAACCTAAGTATAGTACTTATACAACTCACTAGAGAACAATGTAATTGTTGCTCGCCATGCGGTTTTCCTAAGAAGAATACCTATATGCAGTGGTAAGTGGGAGGAAAGTAAAACTCGATGAAAATCGGAGTAATACTGTTCCAGGAACTGATTCATTAATGGAACATAAATAGTTCATCAAGGATGAAAATATACCAATAATCTTCGAATACACAAGAACCACGTAAGTCAGAGAGAGTCAGAAAACAACCTGGGGTATGGGTTTCTGATATCACCTCATAAAGATGTCAATCTTATTGAGGAATACGAACTGACTACGTATGAGGAAGTGATACAAGGTATCGACTCCCTATTGTGGCAAAGTGCCATGATATCCGAAATGGATTCCATGTATACCAACTATGTTTGGACACTAGTTGTTGTACCGCAAGGTATTGTGCCTATTGGTACTATATAAGTCTTCAAGGAAGACATACATGGAAGGCAACAAACAAACGTACAAGCTAGGCTTGTAGCGAAAAGGTATCGTTATCAACATTGTGTCGATTATGAAGAAACCTTTTACCTGTTGCCACAGTTAAATCCATTTGGATAATGCTTGCTGATGCTGTATGTTTCATTTATGAAATATGGCAGCTGAATGCCAAAATCGCTTTCCTTAACGGAAACCTTTTGGAGGATGTTTATAACATCCTGACGGTTTTGTCGTACCAAAACTAGCAAACAAGGTTTGCAGGTTATTCGATCCATGGATGGATTGAAGCAAGCATTGCGTTCTTGGAATTATCGTTTTGATGTAATCATAATGGTGTATGATTTAATTCAAAACGAAAATGATTCTTGTGTATATAAGGAGGTTAATGGGAGCGCACTGACAGTGAATGTCCTAAGTAATGATGACATGTCATTTCTTGGAAATGACATTCCCATAATACAATTGGTGAAAGCTTGGCTTTCATGACAATTCTCAGTAGAATTCTTGGGAGAGACAACCTTTATTCTAGGAATAAAGATCTACTGGGATAGATTTAAAGTTGTTGATACTCTCTGAGAACTCGTACATTGAAATAAATGTACGCGACCTGGTGTCTCATATGCTTTGAGCATATGGAGTCACAATCGGGCCAATCCAAGTGATAGTCACTGGATTGATGTTAAGAACATCCTTAAGTATCTTAGAGGAACTAAGGATGCTTTCTTATACTATGGA
Source organism: Zanthoxylum bungeanum (assembly GCA_019454045.1). Classification (NCBI taxonomy): domain Eukaryota; kingdom Viridiplantae; phylum Streptophyta; class Magnoliopsida; order Sapindales; family Rutaceae; genus Zanthoxylum; species Zanthoxylum bungeanum. The sequence goes on along the minus strand of SKCR01003376.1, from coordinate 110,406 downwards.
GAAGGAGAACTTGAAGTGACTGGGATCACTGCTGCAAGTTTCCTAACCGATAAAATGACTTTTAGTCGTAAGAACGGTACTATAAAGTTTGAATAAAGAAACAGTGAGCTGGAAATCTTCCAAGCAAGATACTGTTACCGAATAAACAACAAAAGTGGATTATTGCTGCAGCTGAGGCAGCAATAGAAGCCTTCTGGATTGATAATAATCTAATTAGATTAGATGTAGTTCTGTTAGCAACTGAGCTAGGCTTCAGCACAGGCTAAAGAATTAATGGTCTCATCAACGATCAAGATATATACTTCAAATATTCATCTGATTCGTTCGGATCATACATCGTGGCGATGTGATGATCGAATAAATCACATCATATGATAATCATGCAAATCCGCTGACGAAAACATTTCCTCAGCAGAAGTTTGAGCGAACCGTACATAGTTCGGGTGTAGGACACTTGAGTGATTGGCTATAGGCCAAGTGGAAGATTATTGGACAGTTATGGCCCATAGCATCACTATTTGTACAGATCATGGTGTTGTTGTACAAAGTAACTATGTGACAAAGGAAATTGCTCTTCTATCATTTGTGATTAGATCACCAAGATGTATAAATGATAGAAGGTCCATATGATTAGTTCCGGATTGATAATATATGAGACAGTATCAATCCACAAAGGTTTAATCATTAAATATCCCTAATCGTAGTATTATCGAGATTGGACATCGATAATGCGGAATAGACTAGTATTACACTTGTGCGCATATTATCGAGATCCGATATATGTTTTGTACGGGTCAGACACATTTCCAGCCCCAGGCCTTGCACGTGACATCCGATGCTGGATCGAAATACGCAATACTACGTATACTACGCCTGATATAGATCACTTATTCCTGTAAGGATATTTCTGGAGAATTGGGTAGGCATGGTGTTTTGCTAGAAGCCAACCTTGTCTTGTAAATCGGTAAAAACGTAGTACTAGGTACTTACATGTTCGGATAGTCCGACGATCGGATTTACTGTCAACATATACGGGGATCTCATGGGTTACTTCCCGAAGATTCACCGATGACGTATGACTCACACTTTATTTATCTGGGATTAATTAATTAGATGAGAGAGAAAATTAATCTGGGATTAATTACGGAGATATTTTATCTGGGATAAAATATTATTCAAAGAGAGAGAACGATTAATTTGGAATTAATCGATAAATTAATATATTCGATATATTAAACGAAATTGGATTTCTACGCGGAATTAAAATTAGATTTTAATTCGGGCGAACGAGTTAATTTAGAATTAATTAGTAAGCGACGTGAATAGTAATTTTGCTAGGCATAATTATTTAATTAATTTGATTTAATTACGTCGCAACGGAAAATTTGTTAATTTGGAATTACCGAATTAGCGTATTCGAGCCCGAGAATGTTTGCGGGGCCGCTCGCATTTCGAATCGAGTGGGGCCCATAAGTCACATCAAGCGTCAAATCACTAGTCAATCGATTGATGTGATGTCTAGTCACTTTGAGTGATTTGACAACTTGTCATGAGTGATGTGAAAAGTGATGGAATGGTTATTGGCATTCATGCCTTTGACTTTTAAAAATGGTAATTGTTTTGGTTTTTGTTTTGGAAATAAAAATAAAACCAAATACATAAACATTTTTCCTCTCTCTCTCTCTTGTAACTACTCACGATTTGAAACCATTTCCCTCCTTCTCTCTCATTCGGCTTTTGAAGCCATTTTTCTTCTTGTTTCTTGCTTGGCCGAGTAAAAAGGAGAAGCCAAAGAGAAAATTGTGCAATTTTCTTGTGCTAGCACACTTTAGGGTCATCCTAAGGTGATAGGGAACCGCACTTGTGAGCTTGGAATCACAATTTGAGAAGCTTGGAGCTTGGAGCATCAATGGAGCACACTTGGAGGTGATGACCGAAAATCACAAGGAGAACAAAAGCCCACTGCCGAGAGCTTCTAGGAGGAGCACATGGATTTTGTTCAACGCATCGCTAAGCTGTTCAATGTAAGTATGTTTCCGCCATTCTTCGTTGAGTATTCACATGTGTTTCTATGCTTGAATTGATCCTTGGGACCTTAGAGAAACCCAAAACCGGTTCCTGATGGCAGCAACCTCGGCAGTAGCTGGCTTGGTCTCAGAATATCCCCTAAAAGTCCTTCTATTCTGGCCATAGAACTTTCTATTCTCCGCTTCTTCTTTTTCGATGTCCATGACAGTCTTCTTCAGCTGTCGGAAATCTGCAATCATGGAGGTCATCCTTCTCAACTTGCCATAAATGGAGGGCTTGGTGCCCTTGATGATCATTTTGATTTGGTCCTTCTCTGAGGGCCGAGTCTGCATCTTTAGAAGCTGGCTTCTCCAGCGGTCTACATACTCCTTGAAACGTTCCTCTGGTTTCTGCTTGGTATTCTCCAAGTCGCGGAGCGACAAGTTGATCTCCAAATCTGTAACATACCGTTTTAGAAAAGCTTCTGCCAGTTCCCTCCAATCTTCCTTAACCTTTCTCTCAAGGCTATGGTACCACACTATGGGTGCCCCCTCAAGCGACATCCCGAACATCTTCTGAACTTGGCGCTGTGACAGGCCCACTGAACTCATAACTGAAACATATTGTCGGAGATGGACCCTCTGATCCCCATTCCCGTTGAACTTGGCCATATCAGACATCTTGAACTGAGCCGACAGTTGTTCTTCAAAGGTCATTGCCTCATAATCTAGCAAATCTTCATGTTTACCCCTCTTTTTGCTGGTAACTAATTCTACCTGATCTCGGAGCTTCTGTAATTCGGCCTGTGACCCGGCTATTCTTCCCGTGGCATATTCGGCCATATCATCATCAAAACCCGGGATATCATCATTCAATCTAGTCGGAGGGTCTTCACACCTCTCATTCTCAGAGTTTCCCCCAGCACGGGGCACAGCCATATTGGCCATAGCAGCAGTTAAGGCTTGCAACTGTTCAGTAACCTTGGTGAGATTGGTCTCCAACTGATCCATATGGGATACCTCGTTCTCTGATTCACTCATGTTTGCTATTGGTCTTTTGATGAGTCTTCCCTTTTTCCTAACCCAACGAGAATCTATGGTGTCTTTTAAAATTCTCAGTCAGCATGTATGCGTGCAATGCATGGAATATATAAGTCGGCCTCTTGTCATTTTAAAGCTTCAATCACATTATTGCTGGGTGCAAACTTGTCCCAGTTGAAAAGGCCCAACAGGTTTACACCTTTGTGATAACATGGTTAAACAACTTCAAATGTAAGGGGCCCGAACACAGGATGGTCCATCGGTATTTTAGAAACTTTTAGCCCAATTTTCATAAGATACAAACTCATCCCAGTTTAAATGGCCTAACAAGTTCGCATTTCTGACAAGAAGTCTAACTGAATCCAAATGATGATGGTCCTAAGCACAAGCATAAAGAAATAATTTCTACAGGGTGGCTCATCGGCATTTTAGAAACTTGTAGCCCAATTGTCATAGAATACGAACTCGTCCCAGTTTAAATGGCCCAACAAGTTCGCATTTCTGACAATGAGTCTAACTGAGTCTAAATGATGATGGTCCTAAGCACAAGCATAAAGAAACAATTCAAGCATAAAGCAATAATTTCTACATAGTGGCCCATCGACATTTCAGAAACTTTTGGCCCAATTGTCATAGGATACGAACTCGTCTCAGTTTAAATGGCCTAACAAGTTCGCATTTCTGACAAGAAGTCCAACTGCATCCAAATGAAGATGGTTCACAAGCACAAGGAAATAGTTGCTATAGGTCATACAACTACGGTCTACGTGTGGGTTTGCGGGAGTGTGGACAAAGACTCTCACTGGCGAAGGATTGCCCACAACTAGGTCTCCCCACTCAAGGGTTCGAGCGACCAAGTGAGTGCACCTTTTTTATACCTTACGGTACGTGCCAACGAGTTATGGTGCGTGACTGACTGTCAAATGGATTTCTCGTTCTAGATTCCCCAGAGGGAGGGCGGAGCGAACTCTCTTAAAAACCCAAGCCTCTTAGGCTCTTATCTCTTGGTGATAGGAATAAACAACGAGTCCTCCAAATTAGTCCATCACAGTAGGCTACGAGTACATGATTACCTAGGTGCCTTCACAGTTTTTTCCTTATAGAAAGGTAGTGAATGAGGGAAGACACCAAACCATTACGTAGCCTTAAAAAGTACCTTTGATCAAACCCCTTTCAACCCACGGTAAACACGGTTAATTAAAGCACAAATCACAAACATTACAAGATATTATTTCGGGGCCAATTTTCTATCCCCAGTGGAGTCGCCAGACTGTTAGACACAGACGTGGACGACGCTATTCTAGGCTCGCGGCCTAGTTGGGAGTATGGAGTAGTCCACGGGGGAACTAAACCGGAGAAATAACATGGAGTCACCACCCGGTGTGAACCGGGAAAATGATTTAAGGCCGCACTCACCCCTCATAAGGGAAGACCTCAAACCGTTGGGTTCGGAATGGTCCCTTACTTATGCCACTTGTAATGAAAGGATTTGTACAATAATCTAACCAAGCCTAAGCAACATATATTTCCAAGGATAATCTACTCCTAAGTTCGCATGTATAAAATAAATCATCATAACGACAAACATACGATATCACACAATAATCTCATGAACATGTTGAATCATCAAACACGAAAAATAAATAACAACCTAAAAATAAGCGTAAATTGAATGCCTATTGCGAAAGAGGATAACCAAATCATGCATAGATGGATAACATACTAATGGCTAAATCATGCTTAAGAAACAAGTAACATCCTAACGACCTAATCATACTTTAAGAAACAAGTAACATACTAACGACCTAATCATGCTTGAACACAATCTCACGAACACATCAAATAGATAAATACAAGAATATAAATGGATGACAACAGCAAAAGTGTCAATAATAGAATGATATGATTAATTACCTAATGCAAGAGAAATCACCCAAGAAGCAATCATGCATGAAATGTGATAAAAATGACTCGGTTCACTATATATGTATTCGTGTAGCATTTGAAAATGCGTTCGAACGGTAAACAGAAGGTTTGCATTTGTATAGCATTCGAGAACGCGTTCGAATGGGATAAGACCTGATGAATGATAAAACAAAATACATGCGCGTTCGAGTAGTGTTCGTAAACGTGTTCGAACGGACTGAGACAGAATACGTACGTTCATGTAGCGTTCGGAAAAGCGTTCGAACGAGATTACAAAAATGGCATCTGAAACAACATAAACAAATGCATGGATTGAACAAATACACAATGTAGGACCTCGTGTGCCCAATTGAACACATCTCACATTCAATCGAGTGCACCTCGTCCGGCGAGGCAAACATCGTGGTAAAGGTAGCCTTTAAGCATTTCCCTCGAATAGAGGACCTTTAATCCACCCTAGTTAGCCCATGCGCACAAGAATGCAATGCATGCTTAAATAAAGCAATGATACGCAAAAGGTAAATGGCATAATAAAAGGCGTGGCAAAACTTCATGGTAAATGTAGCCTTTTGGCATTTCCCTCGAATAGAGGACCTTTAATCCACCCTAGCTAGCCCATGCGCATTATATTATAATGCATATAAAATAAAGACAACAATATAGGACCCCGTATACTCGATTGAACATATCTCACATTCAACCAAACATACTTCATCCGGCGCGGCAAAGTATTGTCATAAAGGTAGCCTTTTAGACTTTTCTTCCCTCAAATAGAGAACCTTTAGACCAACATACTAAGCCCATGTGCACAATATCATCAATACACAACCAAGTAACGTGCGGAAAGTAAAAGATAGAATATAAAATGCGAATAATAAACAAACAAGATAAAATAAAGATGTGCCGTTTGCTCAAGTGGTACGTGGAGTTGTTTCCCAATTACAGAACGCACTACCATCCATTCGGATTCGGCTACGAAATTTACGTCTGGGTTTCCATCCTATATACCACAAGAGACGACACATTTTCCCATCCATTCAAAGGCCACAACATGCATCCATAAGCGACTCTCATGCGAAGGAAATAAATAAAACAATTAAAGGATGAATGAAAATAAATAAGAAAAGTACCCTCAGGTCTAACCTTTTAAATCGTATCTCGGAAGTACGGTACATGGTCGTCGGAAGGGTTGATGCTCCGCAACTCCTCCGGTTCACTGGTTCAACATTTTCCCTCGTTGTTTCGCTGTTTAGGCCGCTATTTTTGCTCCGTTTCACTGCTATTTTTAGTCACTATTTTGCGGTAGAAGGCTACTGTTTTTGCGGTTTTTTAAGGGTGTAGGGCTGCTGTTTTATGCTGTAAGTTAAGGGTTTTAAAGTGCAGTTTTGATTCACTGTTTTTGGTGATTTTAGGCTGCAGTTCAGGGCAGTTTGTTCGGTGAATTATGGGGACTGTTTGGGGCAGTTTAAAGGTGCAGTGTATGGCGTATTGGCGTGAGGGGTAATGACGCGCTGAAGGGCAAGTTGCGTGAAGGCAAGGCCATTGTCGTGAAGGGAGATTTGTTGCGTGGATCCAAGTAGCTTGTGGGGTGAAGTTGAGGGTGCGTGAGTGAGGCTGTTACGTGAGGGCTGATGAACGTGAGTTGAAGGTTATGTGGCGTTGAATTGAAGGTGGATTACGTGAGTGGTTGAAGGCAAGTAGCGTAGGTGTATGGTTGGTCAAAGGGCTTACGTGAATGGGTTTTTTTTATGAACTGAGTGCCATGAAGGGTTTATTTGCGTGAAGTGGCTGAATGTTTATGGAGGATTTAGGGACGTGATGAGGCTGAATTTTTGTGGAGGCAGTAACGTGAGAATGAGCTAGGAGAGGTGAGGGTTGGTTTTGTGTCTCTTTTATAGACAAGGGCTAGGGTGAATCCTTGTTTGAAAAGGAATGAGATTTGTTAATAAAGGTGATATCTTTTAATTAGTATTTCATAAGGAAAACATCTTTTTAATTAGGGACAAGATTTGGCTTGTTTTGGAAGATCATATATTTGATTTACTTTAATTAGGTATGTAATTATTTAGATTTTATTTGCTTGTTTTAATTTCACCATGTGTTAAATATGTGTTTTGTTAATTTTGGATGTGTTTTATTGGGCTTGGGCGTGAATGGGCTTGGTGTGGGCGTGAGCTTGGTTTTGGGCCAAGGTTAAATTGTTTTCTGGGTTTTAGGCTAAAGGTGTTTTAAAACGGAGGTCCAACAAGCGAGCCCGAAGCTAAACAAGCGAATAAAATCCAACAAAATACTGATTTCTGACTTTTCCCCTTTCGACGTCTGTTTCCCGCGACTTCCGCGACTTAAAAGGTAGTGTCTCTAAATGAGACTCATCATAAGGACTTACATGCAAAAATACAGTGCCTACAGTAGTCAAGGCTTGCAACTGTTCAGTAACCTTGGTGAGATTGATCTCTAACTGATCCATACGGGATACCTCGTTCTCTGATTCACTCATGTTTGCTACTGGCCTTTTGATAAGTCTTCCATCTTTCCTAACCCAACGAGAATCTATGGTGTCTTTTAAAAATCTCAGTCAGCATGTATGCGTGCAATGCATGGAATATATAAGTCGGCCTCTTGTCATTTTAAAGCTTCAATCACATTATTGCAAGGTGCAAACTTGTCCCAGTTGAAAAGGCCCAACAGGTTTACAACTTTGCGATAACATGGCTAAACAACTTCAAATGATAAGGGGCCCAAACACAGGATGGCCCATCGGCATTTTAGAAACTTTTAGCCCAATTGTCATAAGATACGAACTTATCCTAGTTTAATGGCCCAACAAGTTCGCATTTCTGACAAGAAGTCCAACTGAATCCAAATGATGATGGTCTTAAGCATAAGCATAAAGAAACAATTTCAACAGAGTGGCCCATCGGTATTTTAGAGACTTTTAGCCCAATTTTCATAAGATATGAACTCATCCCAGTTTAAATGGCCCAACAAGTTCGCATTTCTGACAAGAAGTCCAACTGAATCCAAATGATGACGGTCCCTAAAAACAAGCACAAGGAAATAGTTTCTATTGGTCATACAACAATGGTCTACGTGTGGGTTTACGGGAGTGTAGACAAAGGCTCTCGTTGACGAAGGATTGCCCACAACTAGGTCACCTCACTCAATGGATCAAGCGACCAAGTGAGCGCACCTTTTTTATACCTTACGGTACGTGCCAACGAGTTATGGTGCGTGACTGACTGTCAAATGGATTTCCCGTTGTAGATTCCCCAGAGGGAGGGTGGAGCGAACTCTCTTAAATACCCAAGCCTCTTAGGCTCTTATCGCTTGGTGACAGGAATAAACAACGAGTCCTCCAAATAAGTCCATCACAGTAAGCTACGAGTAATGATTATTTAGGTGCCTTCAGCTTTTCCTTATAGAAAGGTAGTGAATGAAGAAAGACACCAAACTATTACTTAGCTCTAATAATGTATTTGATTAAACCCCTTCAACCCACGATAGACACAGTTCACAATCACTACAAGACATTATTTCGGGGCCAATTCTCTATCCCCAGTGGAGTCGCCAGACTGTAGGACATAGAAATCGGCGATGCTGTCCTGGGCTCGCGGCCCGATTGGGAGTACGGAATAGCCCGCGGGGGAACTAAATCAGAGAAATAAAAATGGAGTCGCCACCCGGTGTGAACCGGGAAAATGATTTAAGGCTGCACTCACCCCTCGCAAGGGAAGACCTCAAACCGTTGGGTTCGGAATGGTCCCTTACTTATGCCACTTATAGTGAAAGGATTTATGCAATAGTACAACCAAATCTCATGCAACACATACCAGATAATTCAAGCAACATACAAGTTTGCACACCCATAATCGTAAATGAAAGAAATGAAGGAAAATTACATAATTAATAAACGTATTGAATAATAAAGTGCAATAATGTAACTAATAACAACTATAAAAGCATTGATAATAAAAGCGAGCATACAATCTCATGAGCATATCGAATAAATAAATGCGGAAAATATAAATAAACAATAACGGTAAATGCATAAATATTAAAGAGAGCTAAATAAGCATATGATGGGGAAGAGAATGAGTAAGGGAACAAACATGCATGAAATATGATAAAGGAATCTGTCCAGTGTGTGCGCGTTCGTGTAGCGTTCGTAAACGCGTTCGAACGGTAAACACAATACAAGCGTTGGAGTAGCGTTTGATAACGTGTTCGAACGATAAACAGAATATTCGCGTTCGTACAACGTTTGATAACGCATTCGAACGGGATAAGACCTGATGCATGATACAATAAAATACATGCGTGTTCGAGTAGCGTTCTGAGATGTGTTCGAACAGTAAACAGAATGTAAGTGTTCGAGTAGCGTTTGATAACGCGTTCAAACGATAAACAGAATGCGAGTTTTCGAGTAGCGTTTGATAACGCGTTCAAACGATAAGCAGAATTTCCGCATTCATATAGCGTTTGATAACATGTTCGAACGGGATGAGACCTGATGCATGACACAATAAAATGCATACGCGTTCGAGTAGCATTCTGAGACGCGTTCGAACGGAAATAAGACAGAATGCATACGTTCGTGTAGCATTCGTAAACACGTTCGAACGGAATGAGGCAGGATGCATACGTTCGTGTTGCGTTTGAAAACGTGTTTGAACGAGATTGCCAAAATGGCAACTGAAATGACACAAACACATGTATGGGTGAACAAATACACAATGTAGGACCTCATGTGCCCGATGGAACACATTTCACATTCAATCGGGTGCACCTCGTCCGGCGTGGCAAAACATCATGGAAAAGGTAGCCTTTAGTCATTTCCCTCGAATAGAGAACCTTTAATCCACCCTAGTTAGCCCATGCGCACAAGAATGCAATGCATGCGTAAATAAAGCAATGATATGCAAAGGGGTAAGTGACATAATAAAAGGCGCGGGAAAACATCGTGGTAAAGGTAGCCTTCAGGCATTTCCCTCGAATAGAGGACCTTTAATCCACCCTAGTTAGCCCATGCGTATTATATTACAATGCATATAAAATAAAGACAACAATAATATAGGACCTCGTATGCTCGATTAAACATATCTCACATTCAATCAAACATACTTCGTCCGGCGCGGTAAAACGTCGTGGCAAATGTAGCCCTTGGGCTTTTTATCCCTCAAAATGGAGGACCTTTAATCCAACTTGATTTGCCCATGCGCGCTATATCATCATGCATAAATAAGTAACATGCAGAAAGTAATAACATACTAACGACTAAATCATGCTTAAAAATAAATAACATGCTAGCAACCCATCATGTTCGAATACAAGGTTGGATGAAACGAAATGTGTGAATATCTCAAGTGGTAGGTGGCATTGTATCCTGAGTGCAACCACAATACCGTCCATTGGATTCGGCTACGAATTTACATTTATTCAAGGACCACAATAGAGAACACATATTCCATTTATTCAAGGACCACAACATGTATCAACAAACGACTCTCATGCGAAGGAATTCTAATAAACAACAAAAAAATATGAGAATAAATAAGAAGGGTGCCCTCAGGTCTAACCTCTTAGGTCGTCTCCCGAAAGTGCGTTACACGGCCATCGGAAGGGTTGATGCTCCGCAAATCCTCCGGTTCACTGGTCCACTGCTTTCGTTCGCTGCTTCGCTGTTTTGAGTTGTCCTTTCCTCTGTTCTGCTGCTGTTTTTACTCCGTTTTGCTGCTGTTTTTACTGTGGTAACTGTTTTCACTGTATTAAGGGACTATTTTGGCGTTCTTTAAGGGGTATTGTGGCTGCTGTTTTACGGTCACTGCAGAGACTATTTTGGGCTGTGATTTTTGGTGGTTTATGATATGGTTTGGGTGTGTGTTTTCGGTGAATGGAGGGTTGCTTCGAGGACTATTTTTTTTTCGGTGATGATGTTTGATTAGGGGTTATGGTTTCGGTGATGAGAGGAGGAGAAGAGAGAATTATTTCTTTGCTTCTTGCTTTGCCTAGGGCGTGGGTGTTAAGTTTATTTCTTTTGTGTTTTGTGAGAATGAGCTAGGGGTTCTAAGGTTGGTGAAGGCTTCTTTTTATAATGGTTTGCTAGGGTTTCTAGGTAAGGAAGAGAATCCTCAAAAAAAGGGAAGTGCTTTGATTGGTTTATGAAAGGAAAATATGGGTTTAATTTAGGGAGTGAATATATTGATTGTGTTTGATTGGGGAAGGGATTTGATATGATTTGATTTGTATCTTTTAATTAGGGAATGGGATTTGTCTTGATTATGAAGGGATTTGATCTAATTAATTTAGTTTAATTTGTGACATGTATTTTAAATATTTTAATTATTTTTGGATGGGTTTTGGTGGGCTAATTGGGCTTGGGCGTGAGGCTAGCAGTAAAACCAGAAGTACCGGCACTGTTCGAACGCCGATTCGAACGCTACACGAATGCCCGTAATCTGCTTGACGTTCGAACGTGCTCACGAACACAGCATGAACATGAAAACAGTGAACATGTGAATTGAATCTGATGACATACTCATTTTGAATTTCCCCTTCCGACATTCGTTTCCCGAGACTTCCGCAACCTAAAGAGTAGTGCCTCCGTACGAGACTCATCATCGGGACTTATATGCAAAAATGCAGTGCCTACAGGTTGTTTATTTGTGTTCGCTGGGCTTTTAGTTGAATGGGTAAGTTTTTGGCTCGTTTTTGTTTCTTTCTTATTTACTTTCGTGTGTAGGGTATCAATTATCTCAGGCAGCGTGCCACTATTCCTTATGAAGGTACATGAGAGTATACAATCGACTGGACCTGATTAAGGTCCAAGAAAGCCTTCACTCCACCATACCATATAAAGGTATATGGGATTCTACATTTAAACGAGCCTGATCCATGAGACTACGTTCGAATGAACCGGATAAAGATCCATAAGGGAATTCGCTCACTCTGTTAGACCTGATAAAGGTCTCTGAGAGTCTCCACTCTATAAGACTTATATGAAGGTCTGGACCTGACGAAGATTCATGAGTATGGTCGACTGGACCCGATGAAGGTCCAACATGGTCCCCACTCCTCATTCTATAAGACCTGATAGAGGTCGACTGGGCCTGATTAAGGCCTATGAAATTCTTCATTCTACTAGACATTATGAAGGTTTTCCTATGTAGTTTGGAGCTAATGGTAATTCATACATTTCAAATAGAAAATAGGTAACAACCATTTCATGTCGAATGGAGGAGATGACTAACCTTTCATATTTTATGGAAGAGATGACGATCATTCCACTTCTTATAGGGGAGACGATAATCCTTCAATGTAGTCTGGAAGAGATGATGGTCATTCCATATCGTATGGAGGAGATGACAATCCTCCCAAACAATATGGAGTAGATGACATTCTATCAATGTCGTCTGAGTAATATGAAGATATTTTCATGTAGTTAGGAGTTGTTGGTAATCCATATATGTCTTATGGAGAATATGACTATTCTCTTATGTCAACTGAAGGAGATGACGATCCTATGTCATCCGGAGGAAATGACAATTCATCTGTGTCATCTAGAGCTTATGACATACCAATCATATCGTCTAGAGAATATGACAATCTTCTCATGTAGTGAGAGGTTGATAATGGTCCTTCTACGTAGTCTGGAGGAGACAATCATTTTCCTACATCGTCTGGAGAAGATGACAATCTTTATATGTACTTTAGAGTTGATTGCAATTTATCCATGTCGTACGGAGAATATGGCTATCCTTCCACGTCATTGGGAGCTGATGATTTATAGAAAATGAATGTCTGATGTTATCTCAGATCGACTTTCTTTATTTGTAGTTTGACTCCAGGTAGATTGGAGAGAATTGCTCATTTGAACTCCTATTTTTCCTTTCGAATGGAGGGTGACTTATTGTGATCGGTTTCGGTGAGAGTCTGGACGAATTGGTTCTCTTTGTGGTGATTAAGTGGACGGTCGCTTGTTGGTAGATTTTCAATTGCCATATTGTTGAATGCTCTTAAGAGATTGGATTAGATGATAGGATTGTTGGGGTGACCTGTAGCCTCGCGCGTTTGGGAGGTTGAAGAATTATGCTCCAATTACTCTTGGAGATTAGAACTGGGGCTTTGCATGGCTCAATTTTCCTCTACCATTAATCGTAATCGTTGTTGTAGAGCGGCTAATTATGCCACCACGGGGTCTGGTGTCTGTGTGTTGCTCGAAGCCATAGATAGTTATATTTGTAAGGATCGTAGACTGATGGGTCTTTGCTTGCTATGAATCGCTAAGGCCTCACGGTGGGCGCCAAATTGTAGACGATGATTTTCGCCGGAGGTCCACAATCGAGATTTTGTAGTTTGGGGGCACTAGCGATCCTGTAAAACAAAGAAAAGGTGAGCGTTTAGAATTTACCCACCGATGTGGTGGGTGCCGTAGGCACTCCAACGCCCAAGTCAGTAGAGGAAATGAGCTATTAACACCGTAGGAAGAGGAACAAGGGCATAGATTATCTTGATCCCTGTGTGATGCCGTGAGGGCGGTATGTAGAGGGTGCTAAGAGCTCTGGAAAGAATACTATTAAGCTGTGAGTAGTAGTGCTTGCATGCCTTCCCTCGTAGATTTCTTCTCCTATATATACATACTTGAGAAACATGTGTACTTATTACTTTTGATTGCTCGTCTGTTGGATGTTTGGAAACGGTCGAGTTATGAGAGGTATTCATGAGCCTGGACGTTTCGTGGGCTGGCACACGGATACGGTTTGGGTATGGTATTTCACTGGGTTTGGGCTTGTGAAATGAGTTTGGGCCTAAATACACTAAATTCCAGGCTTCCATTAGTGTGTGGGTTTGATGTAGCAACTTGGGCCTGGATCTTATGTTGGGGAGTCTGGGGTGCGTTCAGTATTGGGTCTGAAGCAAAAGGTCAAAATTGCCCTTGGACCAAATTTGACCCGTACAGACAGCGGATCACCCCAATGCAGTCAAGATGGTCTTGAGTCAGTTTGTAGTCCTAGGATGTGTAATAGGCTCCTACAAATTTTAATTACTTGTAGCATATGTATAAGTTTAAACGTGCTGAGCACGTAGTTGTTTGTAGTTATCTTTTAATGTCAGGCTGAAGGCCTATTCGCATATGAGGTTAGATTGGTCGCTTTTGAATTAAATTAGAGGTCACCTCGAGGTTATGGACTTTGATTCATGTTGTATGATTTTTAGCAGAAGTCATGCCGAAATTTTAGTAGCATTAGGGGCTTATGGAGGTGGGTTTTCTTGTCTCTTGCTAGTAGTATCCTGTCTTAAACGAGATGTTACATAGTCACACTAATTGAACAATTAAAGATCTGTTAGTTAATGTTAATATTAAACTGTGTACTTTGGCTAAGAATGTAAAGTGGCGTTCCGTCCTGGAATGGCCCTGAAGTTTATATTCTACTAAAATCGCAGTTTGGTATTTTAGCTTATGAAGCATGTTGTAAACTCATATAAGCTTTCAGAAAACATGTGTTCTCTAATTTTGAAATAAGTCAAATTGTCTGTTCTAACCTAATCATAGTGAATAACATAATACATTATGATTATAATGTCAATGAGAGAGTATAAAATTCTTTCTAGTGTTGTATATCCTAACGACATTATCATTATTAAAGCAATAATGAGATGTTTATGAGATAAAATGTTTACCTAAGTCTTCTTTTCTCTGTGAATATAGTGGGAATAGTCTCTTTAATATTCGATATAAAATTTTATATATGATATAAAACTAAGAGATTTGTGAGATACTTTCATTAATCGTGCATTAGATATAATCTAATAAAAGACACAACATGACTATCTGTGTGACAGTTAGTATAACTGTTGGACAATTACTGTGTCTCTAAATATAGTATTCATTTTTCGTAAATGATGATTCCTTCGTCAAAAGAGAAATTGATTAGAATGTCTTGTCAATCTTATGCATCATAGGATGATGGCATAATGAATACTGTATTGTGTGCGATTAAAGATATTAATTTAATCGTAATTATTACAAGCTATTTTGATACGAAGTAGACCATATGATGGATCTTGAAACATGTTCTCTATTATTATCTTTGAGATATTAAGAATGGGTTTCTTATTCATGAAGAATATAGTCTGCAACCATTAGGATCATATTAGTTTTGAGTCTAATTATGATGTTAGACGGTCTACATCATATAGAGTCAGAAAAGATGCAGTATTGTCTTTTATGTCAATCAGGATCGTATTTATGTCTGATTCATAAATACGAGCAATTCCTTTTTACATAATATTACTTATTGATGGTAACACCTATTGTCTTTTATTTATGTATTTGATCTAATATTGATTAAATTGAAATTAAATATGATTTAGTGATATGTATATATTAGATAAAGACCCTAGAATTTACAGCATTGTGCGCACTTACTACGTAGTTTGTAATTGACAAAGGAAAGTGTCACTATAAGTTGTATATTCACAAATAAAGCTCTTGATCAAGATTTATTAACACGAGACAGTTAGTAAAATTCACTGAGACCAATAGATATCATATATCGGAACTTGATCCGATGGTTTATCTGAATAAACCACGAGTCTCAGGAAACTCGTATAGACGTATATGTGTTTATTTGATAAATATTGAAGAGCTCACCTAAGATTTTTTAATAGATGGTACACCAACGTCAATAGGAATATTCTCGAGTCGAGTAGCATAGTGGTCATTTGACTTAAGATACCACTGTGGATATATGAATTATCATCCATATTTTGATGGCAATCACGTCAGCGATCTATTTAGATCAGACCTCCGCCTGTTCGTTGGGTGTGGACTCATGCTCATGATATCATATGAGTATCAGATAAAATATGTTTGTTCTGTGTAAAAGGACATAGATATCATGCACGTGTTTGTGATATGTTAAAATCATGGTACACTACGGAAGCGAGTTCCGAGTGTTATATTAAGATAGTAAATTTATAGGTCAGTTGTATTCAACCTCAGGGATTTGATGATCCCATCTATTTCTTGGGTATAATATGGATAGCCTATGACAAAAAAGATTATATGTATGCAATGACCTCGACTTGAATATTTTAGCGAGATTATCTGTGGTCGTCATAATTTACGAGTTGGTGAATTATGAAACCGAAATTGGAATCCGTGACGGATAATCCTGAACTTAGGGAGTCCCGAAATATGAAATGTACTCGTTGAGCACTTGGGCAACATATTATGAATAATTCAGATTATTCATAATACTTTATCAGATTAAATAAGTTAATTCGAATCGTCTAATGGTAAAACGAAAATACATACATAGGGGTATTTTGGTTATTTCCTAATTATTGTGTATTGATAGCCTGTGACAGAGGAATTATATGTATGCAATGACCTCGACTTGAATAATTTAGTGAGATTATCTGTGGTCATCATAATTTACGAGTTGGTCAAGATTAATCAAATTAATCTTACACTAGTTAAGTCATACCATCATGAAATATCTCATTAATAATTCTAGGTTATTTTAGAGTAGCTCAACAACTTCTAGAATGACAATTAAGTTGTCCAACAATAAATTGAACTCAAATTACATTAATCTAGATCAAAGTAAGCTTACACATGCATCTACCCACTTAATCAAGCATCTGAAACAATAAGCCCCAAAATTAGAGACTAAAATAAAACCGTACAATAATTTTAGAAACTCAAGAACAAGAAAATAAATTTTCTAAGATAAAAGAAAAAAAGATTACCTCACAAATCTTCATAAATCCATAAACTTTGTTCTTGATTTGAAGGCTCACTCTAATCTCTCTAAAAAGTATTTTGAAAGCTTTGAACAATGGCTTTCTTTTGTTCAACAACAACCACCACAAGAAAGAAAACAATTTCCATTTTAAATGGCCAAAGTGGCGTGAAAGAGAGGGTATTTTTGGTCATTTATTTTTTAAAATTTTAATTAAATAAAAAGGCTTGGTAAAAAGGTGTGACACGTGCAAAATTATTTGTCATATATTACAACTATTAATATATTAAATAATTAGCAAACATTTTACACATGTGTAAATTATAATAATAATAATTCAATTCATTAATTGAATCAATCATTACTAACTTTACAAATGTCAAGCTACCATTAACCAATTAATGTGTATCTAATCTAATTATGTATCAAATATAAATATACATTAAAAAAATAACCAGAATACCCCAGCATATGTATTCATAATACGTTACCCAAGTGCTCAACGAGTACACTTCATATTTTGAGACTCTATAAGTTCAGGTATATCCATCACGGAATCCAATTCTGTGTCCATAATTCACCCATTCGTAAATTATAATGACTACAGATAATCTCGCTGAACTATGCAAGTCGAGATCATCACATACGTACAATCCATCCGTCACAGGCTATCCATATTATACCGGAGATATAGATGGGAACGTCAAATCCCTAAGGTATAATATAGTCAACTTATAAATTTACGATCTCTAAATAACACTTGAAACTCGCTTTCGCAGTGTACCACAACTGTGGATTTACTAGATCACAAACACGTGCAGGATACCTATGTCTTGTACAGAGGACTGACGGATTCTATCTGATACACAACGGATATCATTAGCATCAGTCTAACCCAATGAACAAGCGAAGGTCTGACCTTAATAGGTCGGTGACATGACTACCATCATAGTGTGGAGGGTAACTCATATATCCACTGTGGTATCTCAAGTCAAAGGACCACTATGCTATTCGACTCAAGAAGATTCCTATTGACGTTGGTGTACCATCTATTAGGAAATCTTCGGTAAGTCATTTAGTGTTTATCGAATAAACACCTATATGTCTATACGAGTCTCCGAAGTCTCATGATTCACTGAGATAAACCATCAGACCAAGTCTCGATATACAACATGTACTGGTCTCAACGGATTTTACTAACTGACCCGTGTCAGTAAATCTTGACCAGAAACTTGATTTGAGAATATACAGTTTATAGTGACGCTTCCCAATATCAATTACAATCTAAGTTGTAATTGCACACTATGTTGTAAATCCTTGAATCTTTGTCTAATATATACATATCACTAAACCGAATTTAGTTTCAATCCAATTGAAATTAGAATGAATATGTATATAAAAGACAAGAGGTGCTACCATTAATACGTAATATTATAGAAAAAGAATTATTTGTATTCATAAATCGGACATAAATACGATCCGTATTGACACTCCGAACATCAATCCTAAAGGTGTATACATCCATTTCTTAAACCAAGGGGTATACACATTTAAGAAAATCTTGGATGTGAATATCATTTTCCTAATTTTAGTGTTATTATTATATTAGAATTTTAAAAAAAAAAAAATATGATGTCGCTGAGGATTTTTTTTCACATCTCAATAAATTTTACAAGATACGCAATCTATTTTGTTAGATAATAATTTATTTTTCACCCTTTTTATAAATTGTCGATTTCCGGCAAACTAACAAGAATAAGATCTAGCTGAAAGCCACCAATCATAAATACATCTTACTTTTATGAAAAACATGACAAGGATGGTATCAATTTTTCTTGCTTATATAAACCCTAACTAGCTATAAAAATAGCATTGTCAAAGAGTCTTATTTCTTAAGCAAACCAGAAGGTACTTCAAACTAGCTTCCACTTGTCGAATTCTTGTTATTTTTTTTATTGTTTGATTCCTCTCATTTTTAGTTTTTCATACAACAATAATTATCATTTTAGCATCAATATATATAGGGAGGTTTGTCCCCAAGGGGTGTGGCTTGGTGGTGTAGGGTCCAGGATCTCACCTTGAGGTTCTGGGTTCGAATCCAGGGGGTGCACTTCTTGTAAGAGCCTGGGATAGCCGGTGGTTTTACTTGCGCCGCGGCCCAGAATGGGTGGTTTGGTAGCGGGGTTTCCATCGTTTCCAAAAAAATATATATATATATAGGGAGGTTTTATTTGCCAATATAGATTCCTTTACATTTTTCATTTTCATTAGAGATCACAAGGTCAAAGATTTAACTAATTGTAACAAAATATTAATCATTTGTAACAAGTAGTTATAGTATTGGATTAAGATATAAATGTAATGACTCAATCTATTGGTAAGATATATTCTATTTTGGGCTACATTTACTCTTATAATTTTATTCTTAGAGTGGAATATTACAAGCTCGCACATTATCAATATTCCTCCAAAGTCATGTAGTAGGTCCTTATTAATTGGATGGCCCACCCCACTTGCTAGATATTATCTGTTTTGGGTCGTCCTCACTATTTTGTTCTTGTTGTGGATTGATAGTCTATAAATCGCTTCCAACTAGTTAAAATATTTCATTACTTATAAATACAATACCCATATCTTTAACAAACGATATGATACGTCTTAAAAATACTATTTATTTACGCTAAATATGAAGAAAACTATAATTATTTCCATTTAATTTTCATCTTTTATAGGTAATTCAACTGTGAAAATGATGCTAGGAGAAGGTGAATCCAGCTCAAAGAAAGCAAAGTTCATGGAAAAGGGCGCAGCCACAAACTTGCATTTTTCTGCACTTGTTGTTGATGACGATCTTCTCATCCGGAAACTCCACTCAATGACTTTAAAGTCACTTGGCTTCAAAGTCGAAGTAGTTAAAAATGGAAAAGAAGCAGTTGATTTATTTCGTGCTGGTGCAAATTTCCATATTGTATTCATTGACCAGGAAATGCCTATCATGAATGGAATTGAGGTATAATAATTAAATTCATAATATCGAAATATTTATTTATTTATTTATATTAACTTTTTTAATTACAGGCAACTAAAGAGATACGAGGTATGGGGATCAAATGTAAGATTGTGGGGGTATTTTCAGTCCATTCAGAGATCGAGAAAGAAGTTTTTATGGAAGCTGGTCTTGATTTTTGCCATACGAAACCACTGACGGTGGAGAAGATTCTCCCTCTCATTGAGGATCTCATGAAGAATTGAGTATTATCAACGATATGGTGGTATCATTATTTTCTCAAAGGGTTAATGAACTACAAAAATGGATTGGGGCTGTTTTTTTGTATCAGTATCTAAATTTGGTAATGTTTGTTTTAAGTAATAGCTAGCAAAGAATAAAAGTTTGGATGAAGATCAAAGTTTAAGTTCGTTTCTTGTTAGACTCTGTTTTGATTTTAGTTTGTCTGGTGAAGTCTTATGCAGACTTTGCCTTCTAATAAAAAGTTATAATGGAAAACAAGCCTTTGTTTTAAGCTATTTGAATTGAATGTGTTCTTTTTGCATTAATTGCTTTATAAATTTAAATTGGAAAATGAAATATTTGGAGAGAAAATATTTGGTTTGAATTAATAATTGAATATATATACATATATGTGTGTGAAAGATATATATTTGGGCACGTGGCGCTTGTGTATTTATTAAATAATTAATTTTATAAATTAATTATTTATAATTAATTTTCTGTACTATTCGTAGCATATTTAACTTGAAATTTTGCTTTGAGAATATTTCTCTTTAGTTAAGGCAGTTACTAGATATAGAGTAAGTGGTGGAAAATAATTTAAGAGGTTGTAAGATTTAAAAAAAAAAACAAAACAAAAAAAACAGTGGGGCGTGAGGCCCATTAAACAAAAGGAGAGGGCCCATCTCCATATCAAGTAGGGGTGGCAAAACGAATCAACGAATCGAATTTGTATCGAATCATAAACGAATCGAATCAAAATATATGAATTCGTATTCGATTCGTTTATTAACCGAATCCTAATATCATGATTCGTATTCGATTCGTTTATTAAACTCGATACTTAAAGTACGAATATATCGTTTATTCGTTTAGTGAATGATATTATTTAATAAAATAATTTACCACACTTGATTTACATTAATTCTTCATAAATATATACATATGAAATATGTAATTAAAATATTTACTAAAAATACCTCACCAAATATCGAAAAAAATCGAATACGAATATTCGTTTATTCGTTTAGTGAATGATATTATTTAATAAAATAATTTATCACACTTGATTTACATTAATTCTTCATAAATATATACATATGAAATATGTAATTAAAATATTTACTAAAAATACCTCACCAAATATCGAAAATATATCTTTTTCTATGATAATTAGCTATAATTTCTCGAATCTTAATTGAAAATTAACAATAATTAGTAAATAAAAATAATAAAACGAACCCTAAACGAATAAACGAATCAATGAGCTTAAATTCGTATTCGATTCGTTTAATAAACGAATCGAATCGAATTGACCCATTTATTAAACGAATCCATTTTTTCAAACCCGTATTCGCTTTAAAGCGAATCGAATCGAACGAATAAACGAATCATGACCCAAATTGTCACCCCTAATATCAAGTACAAAATCTAGATTTTCTTTATCTTTTTCTTTTTCTTTTCTCTCCTTTCTTCCTTCATTCACATCACACGCCCATCCCCACGTCTTCTTCTCCGTTCCTTTCGACTCACCTGAGCATTTGTAACCCCAAATCACGCCAACATCTCCATTATTTAGCTGTCAAATTTCTTCAATTATTCCCCTCAGCTTGGTGAAGTATTCCATTTGGCAAGATAAACAAAGGAAATCAAACCCTAAATTTTTCCCACTTGACCGATTCTGCCACAACCTTGGGGATTTTGGTTTTCAAATTTTTTTTAGGTAAGAAGTTTCATTTAATTACTTCCTTAGATCAAGTAATGTAGCTGATACACTTTGTTTTATTGTTAGGTCTTAGTGTGAGTACTAATGTTCATGTGAGATGATTTTGGGGTATTTATGAATTTATTAGAAGATGTTAAATTAATAAATTTTTGTTGGTTTCTTACTTGTTTTAAGCATAATGTGATGTGGGTGAGTTAATTGTAGAAGAAATTTTGAAGGGAAATGGCCAAAGGGTTTGGCTAAGATGAATTAGATTGGGTTTGATTTTCTCTTCTGTTTTGGCGGCAGTGGCGTGATGGTGGTAAAATATTATGGTGAATGGGTTAGTGATTTTAGGTAATAGTGAAGTGGTTGATGGTGAAGTGTTGGAATGTTTTTTGAGTTGAAGAAGAGGAAAAGGGGGGGGGGGGGGGGGGGGGGGGTCGTATCGTGAGCTAAGAGGGGGGCAAATTGCCCAGCAGAACCATGACCAGAGGATTGATCGTGAAGTGTTGTGATAGATGACATGTTTTTATTTTCCTAATTTCTCTGGTGTCATACTGTCATGTTATAGCGATGAGATACTGAGATAGATGGCAAAAATGTTGTTTATTATCAATTCAGTCGCAGTTCTGTTTTTTGAGCTAAGAGGGGGGGCCAAATTGCCCAGCAGAACCGTGACCAGAGGAGGGCAAAAATCTTCCGTAACTCATCGTGAGTGGATGCCTTATTTTATGTTTTCTTGACTTATAATTTAAAATGTTTCAAGTTTTGAAATTTTATTTGTTTTGAAGTTTAAAACAATAAAAGAATATGCATAATGATTAAATGTTTCCGTCTCAGCGCTTGTTAAATATTTTCATGATTTTTCGAATTATCGACATGTTTCCGTTGAGACGCTCGATTTATGATTTATTTCCGTCCCGATACTCGTTGCATGTTTTTTTATGTTTTCTTTTACGACTTAGCATTGTGTTTCCGCCAGGCGCTTGTTTAGGGTCTCTTCCATCAAAAATGGATTGACCTGCTACCTGTTAGTGTCCTACACATGTCACAAGATCTCTAAACATGATTTGTAGTGTGAATTTAACAAGTTAAGTAGCAGAAATACTCACATTGTTTTTGGGTGAAATTCGAAATTTCTACTTGTAGGATGAAGCTCGAAGCTTTGATTTGTTGTTGCAACTCTTGGGTGAGTTTCCCTATCACCGTAATTCAACTCTCCAAGTGCTAGCTTGATCAAATTTTGAAACAAAATTTGCCCTCCAAGGTAGAGAGAAAATCGGCAATGAGAGAGAGGGGAGAAGATGAGTGAATAGTTGTCTTGACTTGGTTGTTGTGTGTATTAAATAATCCAATTACTTTTGCCAACTACTTTCATCACAATTTGACAAGTGATGTAAGTTGTGGGTCCCATCACTTTAAATTCCAAATTTAAGTTGACTCACACAACTAGACTTTAGGCCCGGGTTCGTTTAATCTGATTAAACAAATTTTTCGTCGCTAAATAATTAAATCCAATTTAATTAAATAATTATACCTCGCAAAATTATTACGATAGTCGCTTACGAATTAATTCTAAGTTAATTCGTTCGCTCGAATTAAAATCCAATTTTAACTTCGTATTGAAATTTGATTTCAATTAATATATCCGATATATTATTTTAGCCCAAATAAAAAAATTAAATAGAAAAATCCAATTTAACTATTAAATTTATTTTATCGATTAATTCCAAATTAATCGCGTTCTCTCTTCTAGACGAATTTAATCCCAAATAAATTCTTGCCGTAATTAATCCCAGATTAATTTTCTCTCATAATTAATCCCAAATTAATTCTACATGAGTCAAATATCATCGGTGAATCTTTGGGAAGTGACCCAAGAGATTCCTGGATATGTTGGCAGTAAATACGGTCATCGGACCATCCGAACACGTGCGTACCTCGTACCACATTTTGCACCGATTTACAAGACATAGTTGGCTTCTAGCAAAGCACCGTGCCTACCCAATTCTTTAGAAATATCCGCCGAGGAATATTATCTGTATCAGGCGTAGTAATATAATGTAATGCGTAATACGATCCAGTTAGGAATTTACGGATCCAAACTGCTTCTTTTGCTGCCTCAGCTGCAGCAATATATTTCGCTTCTGTTGTTGAATCGGCAACAATCTCTTGCTTGGAAGATTTCCAGCTCACTGCTCCGTTGTTCAAACAAAATATGTACCGTGATTGTGACTTACAGTCGTCTTTATCAGTTTGGAAACTTGCATCGGCGAACCCAGTCACCTCAAGTTCTCATTCCCCATAGACTAAGAAAGCATTTTTAGTTCGTCTAAGATACTTAAGGATATTCTTTACAGCAATCCAGTGACCATCACCTGGATCGGCCTGATAGCGACTGCACATGCTCAAAGCATATGAGACACCAGGTTGCGTACATATCATGGCGTACATGATCGATCCGACTGCGGAAGCATACGGGATCCGAATCATTGCATCTCTTTCATCTTGAGTTTTAGGACACATGTCCTTATATAGAGAGACACCATGTGACACCGGAAGAAGCCCCATCTTGGACTGATCCATGTTGAATCTCTTCAACACTTTGTCAATGTACGAGCTCTGAGAGAGTCCCAACAGCTTTCTAGATCTATTCTGGTAGATCCTTATTCCCGGAATAAAGGCTGCTTCTTCCAGGTCTTTCATGGAGAATTTTAATGAAGTCAAGCTTTCACCAATTGTAGCATGAGAATGTCATTGCCAAGAAGCAATACATCATCAACATATAGGACAATGAATGTCAGTGCGCTCCCACTAACCTTCTTATATACACAAGAATCATCTTTGTTTTGAATGAAACCATATTCTTTTATGATCTCATCAAAACGTTGGTTCCAAGAACGCGATGCTTGCTTTAATCCATAAATGGATCGGTTTAACTTGAAAACCTTGTTTGCTTGTCTTGGTACGACAAAACCATCAGGCTATTGCATATAAACATCCTCCAAAAGGTTTTCGTTAAGGAAATCGGTTTTGACGTCCATCTGCCATATTTCATAATCGAAATATGCAGCAATAGCAAGCATTATCCAAATGGATTTAATCATGGCAACATGTGAAAAAATTTCATCGTAATGGACACCATGTCGTTGATGATAACCTTTAGCTACAAGCCTAGCTTTGTACGTTTGTACGTTGCCATCCATGTATGTCTTCTTTTTGAAGACCCATTTACAACCAATAGGCTTAATGCCTTTTAGTGCATCAGCCAGTGTCCAAACTTGGTTGGTATACATGGAATCCATTTCAGAATTCATGGCCTCTTGCCATAAAGCGGAGTCGGTACCTTGTATCGCTTCCTCATACGTAGTCGGTTCATCTTCCTCAATAAGATTAATGTCTACATGAGGTGAGATCAGAAACACATACCTCTCAGGTTGTTTTCTGACTCTCTCCGACCTACGCTGTTCTTGTGTATTAGAAGATTGTGGAACTGTCTCATCCCTGATGGACCGTTCGTGTTCCGTGAGGGGGTCGCTGCCAGGAATAGTATCACTCCGATTTTCATCGAGTTTTACTTTCCTCCCACTTACCACTGTATTCATGAATTTCTTATCTAGGAAAACCGCATGGAGAGCAACCAATATTTTGTTCTCTTGTGGGTTGTAGAAATAATATCTTTTGGTTTCCCTAGGATAACCTACAAATGGACACTTATCTGATTTGTGTTCTAGTTGGGTATTATCCAAACGTTTAACATATGCCCAACATCCCCAAATCTTCAGGAATGAGAAACCCGGTTTCTTTCATGTCCATATATCATAAGGAGTCTGTCCAACAGACTTTGACAGAACCTAATTCAAAATAAGTATTGCACTGTTTAATGCGTATCCCTATAAGGAAATCGGTAGCTCTGTGCGACTCATCATTGACCTTACCATGTGCAACAAAGTTCGGTTTCTCCGTTCGGATATACACAAGAATCATCTTCGTTTTGAATGAAACCATATTCTTTTATGATCTCATCAAAACGTTGGTTCCAAGAACGCGATGCTTGATTTAATCCATAAATGGATCGGTTTAACTTGAAAACCTTGTTTGCTTGTCTTGGTACGACAAAACCATCAGGCTGTTGCATATAAACATCCTCCAAAATGTTTTCGTTAAGGAAAGCGGTTTTGACGTCCATCTGCCATATTTCATAATCGAAATATGCAGCAATAGTAAGCATTATCCAAATGGATTTAATCATGGCAACATGTGAAAAAATTTCATCGTAATAGACACCATGTCGTTGATGATAACCTTTAGCTACAAGCCTAGCTTTGTACGTTTGTACGTTGCCATCCATGTCTGTCTTCTTTTTGAAGACCCATTTACAACCAATAGGCTTAATGCCTTTTAGTGCATCAGCCAGTGTCCAAACTTTGTTGGTATACATGGAATCCATTTCGGAATTCATGGCCTTTTGCCATAAAGCGGAGTCGGTACCTTGTATCGCTTCCTCATACGTAGCCGGTTCATCTTCCTTAATAAGATTAATGTCTACATGAGGTGAGATCATAAACACATACCTCTCAGGTTGTTTTCTGACTCTCTCCGACCTACGATGTTCTTGTGTATTAAAAGATTGTGGAACTGTCTCATCCCTGATGGACTGTTCGTGTTCCGTGAGGGGGTCGCTGCCAGGAACAGTATCACTCCGATTTTCATCGAGTTCTACTTTCCTCCCACTTACCACTGTATTCATGAATTTCTTATCTAGGAAAACCGCATGGAGAGCAACCAATATTTTGTTCTCTTGTGGGTTGTAGAAATAATATCTTTTGGTTTCCCTAGGATAACCTACAAATAGGCACTTATCCGATTTGTGTTCTAGTTGGGTATTATCCAAACGTTTAACATATGCCCATCATCCCCAAATCTTCAGGAATGAGAAACCCGGTTTCTTTCATGTCCATATATCATAAGGAGTCTGTCCAACAGACTTTGACGAAACCTGATTCAAAATAAGTATTGCACTGTTTAATGCGTATCCTTAGAAAGAAATCGGTAGTTCTGTGCGACTCATCCTTGACCTTACCATGTGCAACAAAGTTCGGTTTCTCCGTTCGGACACACCGTTCAATTGAGGTGTTTCGGGAGGAGTCCACTGTGAAAGAAAACCATATTCTTTCAAGTAATTTTGAAACTCATTGCTTAAGTATTCTCCACCGAGGTCCGACCGCAATATTTTAATACTTTTGCCAGTCTATTTTTCTACTTCGTGTCGAAACTCTTTGAATTTCGCAAAAGTTTCCGACTTGTGTTTCATGAGATACACATAATCATAACGCGACGCATCATATGTAAAGGTTACGAAGTATTCATATCCACCTCTAGCCTGGCTAGACATGAGCCCGCATACGTCACTATGAACGAGGGCTAACAGTTCGGTGGCACATACACATTTACCACTAAAATGTGTTTTTGGCATTTTGCCTAACAAACAAGATTCGCAGACATCATATGAATTAGGATCAAATCAGTCCAAGTATCCATTCTTCGAAAATGTGAATATACGAGTCTTGTTAATGTGTCCCAAACGACAATGCCATAAATAAGTCTCAACAGATTTACTCAATTTGAGCCTTTTGTTTGTCATGTTATATGTTTGAGATTCGTTTATATTCAAAATATAAAGACCATTATTAACATCTGTTGTACATATCAAAATATCATCTTTATATACAAAACACCCAGTGTTCCAGAATACAAAGGTATACCCGCATCGGGTTAAACTAGATACAGAGATGATATTCCTAGTCAAATTAGGTACAAAATAACAGTCCCATAATGTTAGTATATGCCCCAAGGACAGATTCAAAACATAGGTGCCAACGGCCAAAACGGCGACTCTCGTCCCATTTCCAACTCAGAGGTCTATCTCTCCTGAAGTCAGTCTCCTGCTAATCTGCAGATCCTGCACATCAGTACATATGTGAGTACCACATCCAGAATCAAAAATCCAATTTTTAAAACCAGTAGTGGACATGTTTATTTCAATAACAAACAAACCTGAAGCCGGAGCCTTGCCCGACCTCGCTTCCTTCAAGTCTGCCTGGTACTTACGGCAGTCACGTTTCTAGTGACCCTATTTGCCACAATGTAGGCAGACGTCTTGGGATATGTCATTCGTCTTCACACCCCCAGAAGCCTTCGGCCAAGCCTTGGCCTTCTTGGATGTCGAAGTAAGATGCGCATCGCGCTTCTTGCCCTTCAGAAGCTCTGGCTCTGTTTCTTTTAGCATAGCCGTTAACTCTTCAAGAGTTTTCTCTTGGTTCATCTTATTACAGTTCATGATGAACCCGCCCTAGCAATCGGGCAGAGAGTGTAAGATCAAATCTATGGAAGTCTCGGCCTCGAAGGTAATGCCTAGCTGACCTAGCTGTTCGATGTCAGCAATCATTTGTGACATGTAGTGTTCGATAGATGTACCCTCTGACATACGCGAGCGAAAGAGCTTCTTTTGCAATTCATACTTCTGAGATCTAATATTAGATCTATGAAGATCCTTCAATTTCAACATCATGTTATAAGGATCTGATCCCTTGTTTTGACGACGAAATTGATGAGTCATTGCATCAAGCATGACGGATTGAGCAATAAAGTTATCATCTCGATGAGTCTTCCAAAGCTCATGATCAACTGGTCCCTCAAGTCCGGGCTCATGCCCGAGAGGTCTCTCTATTACATAGAGTAACTTCTCACCTCCTAGGACTATCCTGAGATTCATCTCCCAATCTGGAAAATTTACGTTGTTAAAGACATTCTCGCCCATGATTATGTCTATAACACTAATCTTTCCAGCCATCTTGATTGCTATAGTCCAACTATCCGATCAACGATTTCGGGTACACTCAAAATGCAATGGTTATTATAGTCCAACTATATAACCAACTACAAATTGAGTAGTTTTGATTACAGTCTAACTGTTCAAAGAAAGCAATAAAATAATATTAGTCCAACTAATATATATAATGACGATAAATAATAAAAGAGCGCTCATTAGCGAGTATTAAACGATATTGCAAATTTAATATTTGCCTCCCACTATTTTTCGGCGAGCCTCTAACCCTCCATTGAGTACTCGGGAAACCTAGTTTCCTAATGGGCTAGGATCCCGTTAAATAATACACAACATTGACTTTGGCCAACAAGCTGTATAAAACTTAATTAGGTAGATCTCTAAGATCAATTGGATCTCATCCAATTCCTAGATCCGGTAGGTGGACCTCCAAGTCCAAAACATATATCCAATATATTTCCTAACATGTTTCCTCTGAATCAAATAAGCATTGACTTTGGCTCAACAAGTTTAATGATTACAGTTAAGCGCGACCCATTGACAGTGGGAAAACTTCGTAATCGACGTCGATGAACAGAAGTGACCTTGACTTTGGCCAACAAATCACAACTGCCCAAGACATGAGATGTTAACAAAGCTTTCATGGTTCAAACACATCCGCGATAGACAATGATCTTGACTTTGGCCAACAAATCAAAGTCAATCTTGGATCTTGAGAGAGAACCACTCAATGGAAGGAAACGCTTAATATTAAAAGTGAGGGCGTTTTCGTAAATTGGCAACCAATTTATTATCTTTGATTAGGTCTCATCATACACCCTTAAACATGCATTCTAAAAGCATAATAAGACGCGATAAAATTAATAATGATATGTATATGGATATTTACAATTTGTTACTAGAACAAAACTCTATCTTTCCTCTCTCTCGCTAGCACTTTACATTCTTCTACCCAATTACATAATACAATAAGAAACTTCATTTGTATTGAGTGGAATTGGTGAGAAGAGAAATACAAAGAGTATAAGAGGTGATAGGCTGGACACGCAGGTCCAATTTCAAATAAATACCATATTTACAACAATTTCCAAAATTGTCCCACCCATCTAAAATCCATCCAATATATATTATTCAACAAATACATCCAAGTATTCACATATAACATGTTGTCAATCAATCTAATTCAATTAATTAATCTTTAATTAATGATCATCCAATGTTCATACAACGATTTGATTTGAGCGAGTCCAACTCGTTTAAGAATAAATATTCAAAGTAAGTATTCTTGAATTATATCGAACTACAATATTAAATTCAATTTTAATTGTATTCAATTCTAATTCTAGTTTAATTTCAAATTAAACAATTACACTTATTATAGTGCATTTTTAGACTTGGATTTCAAATCCAATCCAAATGGGTCTCAAAGGCCCAATTAGCATCCAATGCCAATTCAATTAAGTCCAATGGGCTTTTAATTAATACTTTAGGCATGGACTTTTGGTCATTATGGATCAAACCCATAATGCCTTGGCCCATTTAGGAATCACCATATGCCAAAAATCAATTTTGGCTCATTAGGCCCAATTAAGTAATTAAAGGCACAAAAGTCATACTTTGGACTTTATGGAAATGGTTTGTGCCCAATTGAATCCAACCCAATTGTCCAAAACCAAACTTGGCCCAACCAAGCCCATTAGCCCAAATACAACCAAATTACAATAATGCAAAATTCCAAATATCACATTAATTCAATTTAATTGTAATTAACACAACTAATTAATTAATCTAATATTTCCAAAATATTAATTAATCTAATTAATCATGTTTATCATTTCAATTTATGTCCAACACAAATTGAAGCAAAATCAAGTCTTCCAACAACATGCATCTCACGACAAAAGCAAGAAATTAACATCCAAATTTGATTTCAATCCAATTAAATCAACATTCAACATTCAATTTCATGCCATTAACACTTCAAAGTGTCTAATTTCAAAAATTACCATGAGTAAACCTAGGGTGTGTATTCAGCCAACTTAAGGATTTGGGCAAAATTTGATCCAATCAATTTTTTCACAATCCAATGATGTACAACTCTAAGTTATCACCATCTAACATCAACCAAACAATCAATTTTGAATTATCATGCTCCAAGAAAAATTACCCAAATAAAGTTCATAAACCCTAGAATTCCAAATCACATTTAGAAGGCTCTGATACCAATTGTTAGTGTCTCTAAGACATGCTCAAGATCCTAAACATGATTTGTGTGTGAATTATCAAGTAAAGTTGCGGAAAAAACTTACATTGATTTGTTGAGAAATTTCAAAAATTTCTTTGAAAGGATGAAGCTCCAAGCTTTAGATTTATTGTTGAACTCTTGGGTGAGTTTCACTATCACCTTGTTTGACTCTCTAAGTGCTAGCTTGATTAATTTTTGAAGCAAAAATTCAATCCCAATTTTGAGAGAGAATTCGGCAATTTGGAAGAGAGGAAGAGAGATGATGAATAGTGTAGAATTTTGGTTGTTGTGTGTTTTAAATAATCCAAATAATGATGCCAACCACTTCCATCAATTTGTGACAATTGATGTAAGTCAAGTGGGTCCCACCACTTTTAAATTCCAAATTTAAGTTGGCTTGTTCCAAATAGAGGTCACCTCGAGGTTATGGACTTTGATTCATGTTGTATGATTTTTAGCAGAAGTCATGCCGAAATTTTAGTAGCATTAGGGGCTTATGGAGGTGGGTTTTCTTGTCTCTTGCTAGTAGTATCCTGTCTTAAACGAGATGTTACATAGTCACACTAATTGAACAATTAAAGATCTGTTAGTTAATGTTATATTAAACTGTGTACTTTGGCTAAGAATGTAAAGTGGCGTTCCGTCCTGGAATGGCCCTGAAGTTTATATTCTACTAAAATCGCAGTTTGGTATTTTAGCTTATGAAGCATGTTGTAAACTCATATAAGCTTTCAGAAAACATGTGTTCTCTAATTTTGAAATAAGTCAAATTGTCTGATTCTACCAAAGCATAGTGAATACATATATGATTATAATGTCAATGAGAGAGTATAAAATTCTTTCTAGTGTTGTATATCCTAACGACATTATCATTATTAAAGCAATAATGAGATGTTTATGAGATAAAATGTTTACCTAAGTCTTCTTTTCTCTGTGAATATAGTGGGAATAGTCTCTTTAATATTCGATATAAAATTTTATATATGATATAAAACTAAGAGATTGTGAGATACTTTCATTAATCGTGCATTAGATATAATCTAATAAAAGACACAACATGACTATCTGTGTGACAGTTAGTATAACTGTGGGACAATTACTGTGTCTCTAAATATAGTATTCATTTTTCGTAAATGATGATTCCTTCGTCAAAAGAGAAATTGATTAGAATGTCTTGTCAATCTTATGCATCATAGGATGATGGCATAATGAATACTGTATTGTGTGCGATTAAAGATATTAATTTAATCGTAATTATTACAAGCTATTTTGATACGAAGTAGACCATATGATGGATCTTGAAACATGTTCTCTATTATTATCTTTGAGATATTAAGAATGGGTTTCTTATTCATGAAGAATATAGTCTGCAACCATTAGGATCATATTAGTTTTGAGTCTAATTATGATGTTAGACGGTCTACATCATATAGAGTCAGAAAAGATGCAGTATTGTCTTTTATGTCAATCAGGATCGTATTTATGTCTGATTCATAAATACGAGCAATTCCTTTTTACATAATATATTATTATTGATGGTAACACCTATTGTCTTTTATTTATGTATTTGATCTAATATTGATTAAATTGAAATTAAATATGATTTAGTGATATGTATATATTAGATAAAGACCCTAGAATTTACAGCATTGTGCGCACTTACTACGTAGTTTGTAAGCTACGGCTTTTCTAAATGGGTTTCTTGATGAAGAAATCTATATGGAACAGCCGGAAGGTTTCACATCCAGCCAAACCTCGGGTATGGTTTGTAAGCTTAAGAAGTCCATGGATTATGGATAAACAAGCTTCACGAAGTTGGAATCTTCGATTCGACGAGATTATCAGATCGTCTGGTTTTCTTAAGAATTCGGAAGAATCCTGTGTGTATCAGAAGGCCAGTGGGAGCATGGTCGTATTTTTAGTCCTGTATGTTGATGACATCCTAATCATTGGGAATGATTTAGGTATGTTACAAAGCGTTAAAGCATATCTCTGTAAGAATTTCTCCATGAAGGACCTGGGAGAAGCTTCCTATGTTTTAGGGATAAAACTCTATCGAGATAGACAAAGGAGGCTGATTGGGTTATCCCAATCAACGTACGTAGATAAGATCTTGGAACGGTATAGCTTTGGTAACTGTAAGACAGCAAACATACCGTTCAGACATGGGATTCATCTTTCTAAGAAGATGTGTCCACAAACAGAAGATGAGAGAAGGTTAGAATGTCTAACCAACCTTATGCTTCGTGTTTGGGTAGCATAATATATGCCATGTTATGTACGAGGCCTGATATCAGTTTCGCTGTTAGCGTAACCAGTCGATATCAGTCCAATCCAGGTAATGACCATTGGATGGCCATTAAACATATCCTAAAGTATCTTAAGGGTACTAAGGATAAGTTGATTATTTATGGAGGAAACGAACTGCAGGTTAACGGGTATACAGACTCCGATTTTCAATCGGATCCCGATGATAGAAAGTCTACATCTGGATTTGTCTTTACCCTTAACGGAGGTGCAGTATGTTGGAAGAGTTCCAAACAGGGATCTACAGCTGATTCCACCACTGAGGCGGAATATATTGCAGCTTCTGAAGCCGCAAAAGAGGCTGTGTGGATAAAGAACTTTATCACAGAATTGGGAGTTGTCCCAAGTATCGAGAATGCGATTCCGTTATACTGTGATAATACTGGAGCCATTGCGCAAGCAAAGGAACCGAGGGCGCATCAGAAGTCGAAGCATGTGGAACGCAAGTACCACATCATTCGAGAGATCGTGTCGCGAGGGGATATTGTCGTGTGCAAGGTACCGAGTGAAGACAACGTAGCAGACCCACTGACGAAGGCCATACCTCCGAAGTTATTTGATAAACACGTGGAGTCGATGGGTATTAGATACAATCGATATTGGCATTAGAGCAAGTGGGAGATTTTGTAGGGGTTGGTGCTCAGAGCGCCAATTCTCGGTTGTATTTTTGTTAAATACTTCTGTAAAACGTTATTATCAATAATAATATATGCAGTTTCTATAATATAATCTAATCTTTTATATGGTAAAGACGTAATGACCCTAGAATGATTAGTCATGATACAGTTGCAAAAGCGTCGCAACGGACATTGAGTCGTATCATGACGTTGTCATTCTCAGACAGTTCCTGGTCAAGGTTTACACTACTTGGTCAGTATAGTAAACCCGTTGAGACCGGTACATGTCGTATACTGGAATATATGATTCCAATGGTTTCTCAATGAACCATTAGTCTTGGAGACTAGTATAGACGTGTAGGTGTTTATAGCGGATAAACACTGAACGACTCACCGAAGATTCTTAATGGATGGTACACCAGCGTCAATAAGAATCTTCTTGGGTTGAGTAGCACTTGTGATTCTTAGACTTGAGATGCCATTGTGGGCACATGAGACATCTTCTACACTTAGACGGCAGTCACGTCACCGATCTATTTAGATCAGACCTCCGCCTGTTCGTTGGGTGTAGATAGATCCTCAGGGTGTCCTATGTGTATCAAGATAGGATCCGTCAGTTCTGTGTACCAGAGCATAGGTAGTCCATATGATTAGCAATCAGATAAAACCATGGGCCCGTGGTAAGTTTAGAAGCTAGTTCTAAACATTCTTTGAGATTGCTAATAGAATAGTCGACTGGATAATCCCGATAGAGATTTGACGTTCATATCTATATCTCTGGGATTTATCCGGATACCTGTGACGG
This sequence comes from Zanthoxylum bungeanum, assembly GCA_019454045.1. Lineage (NCBI taxonomy): Eukaryota > Viridiplantae > Streptophyta > Magnoliopsida > Sapindales > Rutaceae > Zanthoxylum > Zanthoxylum bungeanum. The sequence continues at coordinate 75,928 of SKCR01003376.1, read as the reverse complement.
GGAATTATACATTTGCGATGACCTCGACCTGTATGGTTTAGCGAGATTATCCGTGATCGTCATAATCTACGGGTGGATAGATTATGGACATGAAATTTGATTTCGTGACGGATATACCTGAACCTAGAGAGTCTCAATAATGAAACATACTCGTTGAGCACTAGAGCAACATAAATAAATAATATTGATTATTTATAAAGTCGTTTAATGGTTAAACGCAAGATACATGCTAAAGACACTAGATAGTCATTTACTTAATTATTGTGTATTTACATTTAATACTTGATTAATTTAAATACACATTAATTAATAGTCAAAATGAGTTATTTGACTTATTTCCTAAATGAATATATGTTTTTAATATTTAATGTAAATATTATACATATATTTAATATATTTGTATTTGATTAATTAATTAATTATTTAATTGTTAAATGATTAAATTAATTAAAATATAAATATCTTATGTTAGGATAATTAAAGTAAATGACATTAGTTGCAATTGTTGACCAAAATAAATATCTAATAAAGGTTATAAAAGATATTTATGCAAGTTGATTTACTAATAATGCAAATGAAATTGAAATTACAATTTTGTTGAATTTGGCCATGAATTTCGGCCAAGGTGTAATTGTTACACATATAAATTGTTTTTCATTTTTCATTTCACTTAACCTAATACACTTTATCACAAACAAAGTTCCATTGAAGAAAGGCAAAGAAAGAAAGTGAAGGAAGAAAAGAAAAACCAAAGAAAAGGCTTGGATTTTGTAAGTTTCTTAAACTTACTATTAGAGAGGAATTTGTTCCTTATGATCTAGGCTACCTCTCATGAGTTTCTTAAGTTATTCTTTTCTTTATTTCTTGTGGTTTTTGATGATGGAAATTTGTTTAGAAGTGTTGAGCATGTATGATGAACAAAGAATGTAACTAGTGTAGTTATATGTATTCTTTTAAGGTTTATGAAACCATGTTGCTATTCTAGAGTTGTTGACCCACTCTTAAATGACCTAGATTTGATCTTGAGTTGTTTCATTGTGTTGAGACTTGAATTGGATGAAAGATTGATGATTGAAACATTTGATTTAATGTAAATGGCCTAATTTACCCAATTTGTGGAAATTGTAAAATTAGGGTTTTTAACCTATTCCAAATTTGGGGGTTTTCATATATGTTGAGCATTTGGGTGTGTATATGATGCATGCAAAGTTTCATGTTGATTGGATTTCATTTGGATGAGTTTTGAAGCATGAAATGACCAAATGGTCAATGTTGGCACCAAATGGTGCTCTCGGCAATTTGAAGGGAAATTGGGGATTTTGCTTGCTTTGGTGTTTTGATGTTTTGAACATCATAAGTTCATCTTAGAAATGATTTAGAATCATTCAAAATTGATTGGATCAATTTCGGACTAAAACGGACAAAAATACAAAGCAAGGGTATTTCGGTAAATTCACCTAAAAATGTTTTATTGAATTTATTTTCATAATTTGATTATTGGAATGTTAAATAAATATGTTTATTTAATTAATCCGAGAAAAAGTTTTGAAATCTGAAAATCGGATTTTCACCGCTTCCGCTGCGTTACCGGATTCACCCCCTAAATAACCCCTTCACATAAACTATATCATATCATATCAAATAATATCATAAATGATATCGAAATTTATCATAATTAAAAACTCAATTCTTTTGAAATCATTCTTTTCCCCAAAACCCAAATATGTTTAAATGAAAAATAAATCTTTGATACAAACTTTTCAAAATTATCATCAAGCGTCCACTGTTTCGAGTAGCGAGCACAGACGAGACAGTGTACGAACAAGACCATGTCTACACAGTAGTAGGCCAGCCATTTTTCGATGGTCTGGACCCCATAATAAGCACTCTGGCCAAGCCGTCGTAACAAAAACATATACAAGCGTCATGGAGGGAAAAAAATATAAAAACATCAAGTACCGTGACAAAAATAGATTTTCAAGCATCTCGATGAAAATAAAGTTTTATAATTTAAAAATATCAAAATCATTTTTGAGTGCCGAGACGGAAACATATCGATAAATCACAAAACATGAAAACTTGAATTAAGCGTCGAGGCGGAAACGTATTCTTTATCCTTTATAGTCAAAACCAAAATACCAGAAATCTTTCTTTCTTTCTTCTTTCCTTTCCCTTTTATTTTCAAAACACATTTATGCCACGAATCAAATACCAAATTCTCAAAACATAAGACAATGATATTTATGTCAGGTTGGTGCTGGGAGAGCTAATCCGGATCGTATTTATGTCTGATTCATGAATACGAATAATATTCTTTTCAGTAATATTATTTATTTATGGTTACACTTCTTGTTTTAACATATGTATTCGATCTAATAACGATTAGAGTGAAATAAAATCTGATTTAGTGATATGTATATATTAGACAAAGATCCTAGGATTTACAACGTAATGCATAGTTATAATGTAGTTTGTAATTGACATTGGGAAGTGTCACTATAAGTTGTATATTCTCAAATAAAGTTCCTCGTCAAGATTTACTAACACAGGTCGGTTAGTGAAATCCGCTGAGACCAGTACATGTCGTATATCGAGACTTGGTACGATGGTTTATCCTAATAAACCATGAGTCTCGGGAGACTCGTATAGACGTGTAGATTTTTATTTGATAAACACTGAACGACTCACCAAAGATTTCCTAATACACCAATGTCAATAGGAATCTTCTCGAGTCGAGTAGCATAGTGGTCCCTCGACTTGAGATATCACTGTGGATATATGAGACATCCCCCACAATTTGATGGCAGTCACGTCATCGATCTATTTAGATCAGACCTCCGTCTGTTCATTGGGAGTGGACTCATGCTCATGATATCCTGTGAGTATCAGATAGAATCGGCCAGTCCTGTGTACATGGCATAGGTATCCTGTACGTGTTTACGATATAGTAAATCTATGACCGTGGTATATTTCATAAGCGAGTTCCGAGTGTTATTTAAAGATCGTAAATTTGAAAGTCGGTTATATTATACCTTAGAGATTTGACGTTCCTATCTATATCCTCGGTATAATATGGATAGCCTGTGACAGATGGATTATACGTATGCAATGATCTCGACTTATATAGTTTAGCAAGATTATCTGTGGTCGTCATAATTTACGAATGGGTGAATTATGGACACGAAATTTGATTCTATGATGGATAAACCTAAACTTAGAGAGTCTCACAATATGAAGTGTACTTGTTGAGCACTTGGGAAACACGTTATGAATAATACAAATTATACATAATACTTTATCGGATTAAATAAGTTAATTCGAATCGTTTAACGGTTAAATGAAAATACATGGATATGGGCATTTTTGGTCAATTAATAATTAATGTGTATTTGTATTTGATACAAAATTTAATTAGATACATATTAATTATTTGTCAAATGAAATTTTGACACATGTCATTAATATATGTATTTTTTTATTTAGTGCAAACAAAAATACATATATAATAATAATTAAATTAATTAATTATTTAGATATTTAAATATTAAATATTTAGATAATTAAATAATATACATATTACATAATTGTTATGTAATATGTTTCATTATTATTGATTACTAATAATATTAAATTTTAAGGTTGAAGTATTCAATTTGATTTTATCTACTTTAAACTTAATGTTTAATTAGATTAAATAATATTCATTTGTAATAGTTGTTATTATATATGTTTAATTATTTTATGGTAACAAATGGCATGACTCTTAAGCTTGGAGTATTCAAATTGAACAAGTAACTTAAAGCTTGATATTTAATTAGATTAAATGAATTACAAAATGACCAAATTGCCTTAGTATTTCGGCTAGCCCTAGTATTTAGTGAAAAATTTTGTTTTCTCTTTAATAAGCTTCCCTTCGTCGAAACTCATCTCCATGAAAGCTCCCAAAATTTTACTTGGAGAAACTTGAGAGAAAATGATGAAATCAAAAAGAAAGCTTAAGGAAATTAGGAGATTTTGAGGTAATCTTCAATATTCTTAAGCTTAGAATGTTTGTTTCTTATTCTTGAGTATCTAGAATAGTTCTAGGGTTTCTTTTTTTCTTGGATTTTGGGCTTTTTGATTTGGAGGATGGATTTGGAGACTAGTTGCATGTGTAAAGTTAGATTGAATAATATTATTGTAATATTAGTTCAATTTTATCATTTGATAACTTATTACCATTCTTGTAACATCCATCTCCAGGAGATGCTACCGGCAAGGAATAGGCCATCCTATCCCCCTGAGCCTCTGACCATCTAGTTATGACCAATGCTGTTAAACTCATTACAAACATAAACTCACGTAGGGACCATTTCCCAACTCAATACTTATGGAAATGCATCTCAAATACTTATACAATGTACCCAATAGTACATTACATTACAACTCTGATTTTGAACAAACTCAATGACTGATACTATACAATATTTGTCACTTTTACTTGACACTGACTGTGTTGAACTTCTGTACTCATCCTGGTAGACTCAGACCCTCGAGTGACTACCATCAGTATCCATCCTCTCGAGCTCGTCCTCCGGATATATTTGTAAAATAAAACACTATGAGTGGGGGGTAGATCGTTTGAACGATCTAGTGAGTGGACAGTTTAAATCGAAAACTGATTCTTTCTGAAAAAATTCATGGTTCTAAAAATGAAAAATCCTCACAGAAAAAAAAAATAATCTTTTCTGAAATCTTTTTCTTATCTGAAAATACATCTCATCGTGCAAAACTATTCTGGAAAATATTTTTTGTAAACCCTTTCATAAAATTTATCTTTCTGAATATTTTGTTTCTGGAAATCTGTTTCTGGAAATCTGTTTCTGAAAATCTGTTTCTGAGAAATTGCATCTGAAAAATCTGAATCTAGAAAATTTGTATCTGAAAAATCTGAATCTGGAAAATATGTATCTGAATATCTGGCGCATGAGAGCGTTACATATCGTCGTCCCCACATATGCAAAACCTGGCGCTTAGGGGCGTCCCCCCGTACGTAAATATCATGTGGTCTTAGGGCCTTATGTCTCGTCGTCCCCCAAGCCACAAATATAGAGCCGATAGTGCGGATCTATGCTACCCTCCAGACTCTGAATCTGAGATCTAGAGGCATTTGTCATCCCTAGTCATTAATTACATGTGCACACGATATTTGTATCCGTCAATTCCATTTATTTACAAAATTACATCTGAGGTGGGTTTTTCCCCATGCCTCCAAAAATCATAAAACTCAAGTTCTAAAAATCATTTCTTTCTGAAAAATATTTCTCAAAACGTTCTCATTCAAACACAATTGAAAGTAATCTTGACTAATGCCCTAAGTGCTCAAAAGTAAGTCTTGATTCATAAATATATAAGTAAATACAGTTTGAGAGAATGGTCTACTCACAAATTTAGAATTGGATGGCACTATTTCGCTTCATAGAAGCACTTGGGATTCATGCCGATAATCTATAATCGATAAACTTGGTTAGAATATAAGTCGTGAATATGTTTCGGAATAATACTAAGTTTCTCCATTCAACTAATCTATAATCACCTTATGATGTATACTACTTGCGACATGTCATAATGCATGTATAAGTGTCGATACGAAACCCTTAGGGTGGCCTCTAACATCCTAAGTCGAAAATAAAATATTATGAATTTATTTCTGCCTCGTGTCACGACACCAAGTCTGGCGCGTCGCGATGCCCACGCAAACAGATCCAGGTAGAGAGCATGCTCTGCTTCGCGTCGTGACGCCAAACTACACGTGTCGTGACGCCCACCTGATCAGAATCGAGGCAGAGCATCAGTTTGTTCCATCTCACGACACTAGCTTCTGGGCGTCGCGACGCCCACTCAAATAGAATCGAAGTATAGTGCTTCTGATTATTACGCATTGTGACGCTGGGGGTTTAGCGTCGTGAAGCTTGCCCAATTTCAGGGCCTATCTTTAACTGTTCTAATAACAATGCTCAGTGTAATTCCCACCATCACACTAACACATTCACATAGGCATTTTTCTAAACTTCAACATTGATATACTAGAAACAATCTCAACCCTAAATCACTTATATATCATTGAATCTCAAAGTATCATTCCCCAATATTTATATACACACAAGGGTTTCATTCCTTACTAATATCATCAAAACACTTCTCAAAATGCATGGTAGTGACGCTTCCAATGCCAATTAAGAAATTTCAAACCCTAGGGCATGCATGGTGCGAATTTGGGACATTGATTTCTTTGTCCAAAACTAAAAATTAAAGAAATAAAGAGAGTTAGAAGCTTACTTTGGGAGTCTTGGAACTTAGAAATTATCACTTTTCCATCAAAATTCTAACATAAGGATGAAGAATGTGGAGACATTTTCCTTCCATCTAACTCATGTTTCTTACTTTTGAAGAGGGTGAGTGAATAGTGTCATTTTTACAGTGCTTAGAACTGATTTTTGTTTGCAAATGAGTGGCTAGGATGATGCCACATCACCCAATTCTAGATCATCCACGAATTTACTGTAGCAGCTATGTTAATCATGATTTTTGGCTTGTTTTCGATTTTAAGTTGGAAAACTATCCAACGTGGAAGTTATAGGTCTCGGTCTTAGCTTTCCAACGATATATAATTCATAAAAATCGAAGATTGTATGAAAGAGTTATACCTCAAATACTAAGGGCCGTTCACAATGAAATGTAAGCTAAATTCCGCATCGGAACTGCAAGAATCTGCCGAATGTCCAAAAATTCATTTCATGAGCACATATATTCTTGGACACGATCTATATCATGTATCATGTCTTCCATAATGTAATCGTCATCGGGGTTACTAGGGTGTTATAAATTCTCCCCTCCTTAAATAGGATTCGTCCTCGAATCCCTTCTAAGTTTAACTCACAGGTTCATTTTGGTTTGAGGATATATGGTCTACTGTTGTTATCCTCCTCACTTCCTTACTTCTATTCTTATTTAGAATTCAGTATTATGACTTCTGGAATTCTATTTTTCTGATATACTTTATTCGATTCTTGTAGCTGAAAGCTTAGTCTTTAGGAGTTTGTGTCATATATCTAGCCTATTTGTAGAGGTGTCACCCTTTCTGGAAGTTATCATTCATAAAATTCTATCTATTTCTTATTTTACACTACAAAATATTCCGAAGGGTGTACTAGAAGTACTCAATTTCTCATGATATGAACTTAAGTTCTTCTTGAATTGGTGCCCAAATAAATCACCTATTTCTGTTTGAAACTCTATGACTGTATTTAATGCATTCGTGCTAATATAGGCATATCCACAACTGTTCCAATTAAATCATTTATCCTCACCTCTTACATCTCTTGCTATGATCATACTAATTCTTTAATATACTTGGGGCTTTTGTTACTCTTCACACTTAGTGTATCACTATTGTACTTTGTACTACAGCCGAAGTATACCTTGCGTTCTTCACTTCCTTTGTATAATATAACTTCTTTAATAACCTTACTAAGTGTATCTTCAATTCCTTCTTAACTAACGCCTTCACATTTTAAAGGTAATTATGTTTCCTATCGTTAGGTTTCTTCACGTTCTATCAAAGCTCTGGAATAAATGTATGCAAGGATAATCCTTGTCGCTAGTAAAAATGATCATACTTAATACATCTCCAGTTCCATATGCTCAACTTGCTCTTGGAATTCATTCTCTTAACTTAACTGCTTAGTTGTCTATTTCTTGTTCACTAACTTCCAACTACTAACAGGCTTTGTCCTCTAAGTTCTTTTATCTCTACCTATCTATGGGACTTAGGACCTTATTGTTAACGTAGACACTAGCGACTTGGTTCAGGTTATTGTTCATAGTCTTTTTGTACTTTTAAATTCATTATTGCTAGTAATTCGGTTAAATTTTCTTTATATTGGCTTGTTCGCTTAGCCTGATTGCACTTAAGAACATCTGTCAGGTGCTACCCTCATCTCAACAATATCTGTATACCTAGTTTCTTTGGCCGTTTCTATACTATACCTCAATAAATCTTTTTGAGATCGTACTTCGCCTTGTTTCTTAGATAGGTATATTGCATGAAAACTTATGGGTTATTCTTGCTACTTCCCTTTCCATTTCCTATCTAATGGATTTCAGTCTTATCTCGACGCTAAGAAAGTTTGCTATTCCGTAGTACTACTGAACTCAACCATCAAAAGTCTATTTTAGCACTTATGCACCTCTGTAATTGTTTATCTAGTATATTTTTCTATTATCGTCTTATCTCGGTAATTCCATCTCCAAATATTTTATTTGTTGCCCTTTTTGTCTTCTCTACTGCTCTATTCTATACCTGGAACTTATATGGTCCATATCTATGTCTCCTTATTTGAAGGATATCATCTTTTACATGTAGTTAGTCTTGTCTAATGCTAGTTCTTTATACTTCGTCATTGTTTGACTAATACTTTCTCTTTTTATCATTTTATCTAGACAACTTCTCTTTTAAATCTTTTACTTAGAGCTATTTTCTTCTTCTATCCTGCCATTGTACTAAATCTGAAGGTTTTATGTTTTGATCTTCTTCCACTATGCATTCATTTGTTTCTGGGTGTATTTTGAGGCGATCATCGAGGTCCATATTTACTGCTATTGTATAACGAGGGTTGGGAGGGTGGGGTTTGGTCCTGAAGCCTTTCCAATTGTGGTGATCTCACTAGTTACATGTGTTGTATTTGCACATGTTGCTTATCAATAAGCTTATGAATTCCGTGTTTATTGGTGTCAGCTCCCACACTATGGTACTTCTGCTAGATATTATCTGAATTATCTCATTCAACTATACTCATAATTATTTTCTGTCTATTGATCTTACTACCTTTTACTGAGAACCTTCTTAAGGATCATGCTCTTTCAAACTCCTATCGTACTACCTATGTTATTCTTCCTATTTAATCTCAATCTCCTAATTGTCTTAAGTCATTACTCCCCTAGAAGCTCTACCAACTTCGACCGCTTGGGGCTTCTACTAAAACTTTTGGTTCAGGTGATATTCTTCTACTAGTTCTTCCATCTCATTACAATGAGGCTCTTTATAAGTCATATACTATATTCCTGAGAATCGCTCTCTCTGGTTCCTTCGCTCTTTTGAGCCTTTTCTCCCTTAAGGGCTTCCAGTTCTACGATGACTTCCAGATTTGGCTTGACTAACTGTGACTTCATACTATTCTATCTTATATAGAATATTTCCATCTCATGATTCTTGTCTATGTTCCGTTGAACTTATTGGTTCGGCTATCTAGTCGTCTCATGATCCGTCTATTCTGTTAATTACTCTTATTTACTGGTTTTTCTCCTCACTGAGCTCTAAGTTGAGAGGTGAGTACATGCATTCCATATAGATCTGTGAATACACATTTCTGTTTTTTACTTAAGCTCGGTGATGGTTTGGTTAGGGGTCTATATACTTATTAGAGTCTGGGCAACTGGAAGGAAGAGTTGTCATTCATTCTACCGGGACCTGGGTCGATTACTTCATGTCTTAGGGTTCCACAACTTTTATCACCTATTCTGAGGTCTCCATTATCGTTTCTGTCTTCAAACTATAATATCTATGTTACCATACGTACTAAAATTCTTTGTTACTTTCCACATCTCCCTTTAATATCTATATACCATATCTCTTGGCTCTAAATTGTACTACTGAGGCTAATTCTGGTTCATTCTTCTGAACTTCTTCCTAGACTTCTACTCTCTACTTTTACTATAGGCTACAGTTATGCCATTTAACCTTGATGTTCGTAGTGGTACTCTTGTTAACTCCTGACTATCTCAAATCTCATGGGTATATCCTTTTAATCTTTCACGAATTTCTATTGGTCTTGGTCTGATCTATGGATTCTACCACATTTGGTTTATTCTGTGGGCTTCTACTAGTACTGTAAGCCTCGTGCTGGCTTGTCAAGATTCTTGAACTTGTTAGGTTCTCTTCTTTCTGACTTCAAAAATTTCCTTGGACCTTTTCTGGGTGAATTACCTTTCAATGTCTTCTGTTTCTGTCTGAGGATAAACTCTCGTCGGACTTCCTTACGGTTATCTTTATCTATGTTGATAAAGACTAGGGCCGTATCGATGTCGGGTTTCTTGGGGTAAGGTAAATAATCATCTCTGCTTACGACCTTCATTTATTTTTTTACAGACTTGGGTTTGGGGATCTATAATCTCTTCATCCTTTTTGGCATTTCTTGTCTATTGGAACTCCCACGTGTAATTCTGATTTCTTGCTTCTTTTATCTTTCTGGCTATCCTTCGTTACTCGAGGAACTTGCTATCTATATGAGGTACTTAAGGCTATTGGGTCTACTTGACATTTTCTTTTACTCAGGCTTATTATATTCTCTTTACTACTATAGGTTCTGGTACTTCCTTATCTATCTATTTTTGTATCTCTACCTTTAATTACTTATGGTTACTTTGAGGATCTGTACATCGTATTTTTCTTTTAGCTTTCTCTTTTACTTTCTTGGGTAGATATTCTTAAAACTTTACTATTTATTTTCGTAAGTTGTCTTCAACTTCTGCTAGTAAACCGAGATAGCTACGGAAGGATTCTCAGCTAGAATATGGTGTTATTGTCCTACACATGCCACAAGATCACTAAGATGATTTTTGTGTGAATAAAATTAAAGTTTGAGGAAAAAACTTACAATGAACGATTAAGGATTTTCTAAAAATTCCTTTGTCAAATGGAAGCTCCAAGCTTGAAGATGAGTTACAAACCCTTGGGTGAGTTTCCCTATCACCTTTAATCAACTCTTTTAAGTGCTAGCTTGATGAATTTTTGCAACAAAAAATTCAACAAGGGGAGAGTGGTTCGGCCAAAGGAGGAGAGAAGAGAGAAATTTTTTTTTTGTGACTTGTGTTTCAAAAACTAAGTTGTTGTGTGTTTTGTTTTCCAAAAATAAGGTAGGTAAAAAGCAAGTGGTTTTGAGAAAATCAATTACTTTTGCCAACTACCACCATCACATTTGACAAGTGATGTGAGTGAAGTGGGTCTCACCACTTTAAATTCAAAATTCAAGTTGGCTCACACAACTAGACTTTGGGCCTGAGTTCGTTTAATCCGACTAAACGAATTTTCCGTCGCTAAATAATTAAATCAAATTTAATTAAATAATGATGTCTCGCAAAATTATTACGAAAGTCGCTTACGAATTAATTCCAAATTATTTCGTTCGCTTGAATTAAAATCCAATTTTAATTTCGTATTGAAATCCAATTTCAATTAATATATTTGATATATTATTTTATCTCAAATAAATAAATTAAATAGAAAAATTCAACTTAACTATTAAATTTATTTTACCGATTATTTCTAAATTAATCGTGTTCTCTCTTATGTACGAATTTAATCCCAGATTAATTCTAGCCGCAATTAATCCCAGATTATTTTTCTCTCTCTTGATTAATCCCAGATTAATTATATTCAAGTCAAATGTCATTGGTGAATCTTTAGGAAGCTACCCAAGAGATTCCTGGATATGTTGGCATTAAATCCGATTGTCGGATTATCTGACACCTGCGTACCCAGTACCACGTTCTCACCGATTTACAAGACATGGTTGGCTTCTAGCAAAGCACTGTGCCTACCCAATTCTCCAGAAATATCCGCGGAGGAATATTATATGTATTAGGCGTAGTAATACTAATGTAATGCGTAATACGATCCAGTATCGAATGTCACATGCTAGGCCTAGGGCTGGCTCTGTGTCTGCCCCGTACGAAGCATATATCGGATCACGAGTAATTAGTCTCTGTAATAGGATAATCATGACCTAGTCATATTATCCCGATAGCTGCATCATTTAAGAGTATTATTACTGTATCCTGCGTGACCATCATCTCAATATGACTGAAGTGATACTCCCATCTTGGCATCACATCCAATACACTACGATTCTCAGTAAACCCAGTAGAGGCGTACACAGAACCTGTTAAAGCTCCGGACGACCAATACCAAAGGAAACTGATTGTCGCAAGTACTAGCGACGTAAGTCTCAGGTTAAAGATCGCATACACCTACCCTGATTCGGATTCCCATAGACACATAGTCATACTACCAATGAGATTCCGACTGGGTCTATCCAGAGCGAACTGTTCCGGGTCCAACGGCTAACAGAACCTCTTATCACACTTGCATAAGTATCCAATACTTAAATATATGAGAACTATGTCGTTAAGCTTCCATAACGCGCACAAGTGCAATACTAGTCTATTCCGCTTTATTGATATCCAGTCTCGATAATACTACGACTAGGGATATTTAATGATTAAACCGTTTTTGGATTAATATTGTCTCATATCTTATTAATCTGATTTAATCATAAGGACTTTTATCATTAATAATCCAAGTAATCCAATTACATAATGATAAAATAGCATTTTCCTTTTGTCACATAGTTAATTTGTACAAAAACACAATGTTTATTACAAATAGTGATGCTATGGGTCATAATTGTCCAATAATCTCCCACTTGGCTCATAGCCAATCACTCAAGTATCTAACACCTAAACTATGTACATGTTGCTCAAACTTTTACTGAGATATAGCTTTCGTCAGCGGATCTGCAATATTGTCATCTGATGCGATCTTCTCGATCTTCACATCGCCACGATGTATGATCTCACGAATCAGATGGCAATGTCGAAGTACATGCTTGGATCATTGATGAGATCGCAGTTTCTTAGCCTGTGCTATAGCCCCGTTATTGTCACAATACAAAGGTACGGGCTCAGCTGCTAACGAAACTACTCCTAATCCAATTAGGAATTTATGGATCCAAACTGCTTCTTTTGCTGCCTCAGCTGCAACAATATATTCCGCTTCTGTTGTTGAATCGGCAATAGTCTCTTGCTTGGACGATTTCCAGCTCACTGCTCCGTTGTTCAAACAAAATATGTACCCAGATTGCGACTTACAGTCGTCTTTATCCGTTTGGAAACTTGCATCGACGTACCCAGTCGCCTCAAGTTCTCATTCTCCATAGACTAAGAAAGCATTCTTAGTTCGTCTAAGATACTTAAGGATGTTCTTTACAGCAATCCAGTGACCATCACCTGGATGCTCAGAGCATATGAGACATCAGGTCGCATACATATCATGGCATACATGATCGATCCGACTGCGGAAGCATACGGGATTCGACTCATTGCATCTCTCTTATCTTTAGTTTTAGGACACATGTCCTTAGATAGTGAGACGCCATGTGACACCGGAAGCAGCCCTCTCTTGGACTGATCCATGTTGAATCTTTTCAACACTTTGTCAATGTACGAGCTCTGGGATAGTCCCAGCAGCTTTCTAGATCTATCCCGGTAGATCCTTATTCCTAGAATGAAAGCTGATTCTCTCAGGTCTTTTATGGAGAATTTTAATGAAAGTCAAGCTTTCACCGATTGTAATATGGGAATGTCATTGCCAACAGTGTTTAAAAATATGTTTCGAGGCGGCCGCCTCGCACCGCCTCACGGTGTCAGCGCGTCGAGGCGGCCGCCTAATACGCCGTAGTCCATTTTTCCGTCTTTCACCGCATGAGGCGGCCGCCTCAGACCGCCTCACGCAGACTCAGCGCGAGGCGGTCTGAGGCGGCCGCCTCACGTTCAAACATTTTTTTTTATTTTTGGTTTTCCCACCGAAACGACGACGTTTTGGGGGTGCCAAAACGTCGTCGTTTTGACTTCTTTATAAAAAAAAAGAGAGATTAATGAATCAACGTTTCTTCTTCGCGTCTCGCCTTCGTCTTCGTCTAGGGTTTCTCATCTCGCCTTTGTCTTCGCGTCTCAGCATCGACGTCTCGTCTTCGCGTCTCGGCTTCGTCGTCTCAGCTTTGGCGTCACTTCTTCGCGTCTCAGCATCAGCGTCTCGGCGTCTCTTCTTCGCGTCTCAACAGTAGGTGAGTCTCTTCTTCGCGTCTCAGTTTGTTACATGTCAAATTTGCACTTCTGTTAAATGAATTGAAGATTCTCTTCATGCTCAATGATATGATAATTGGAATTTGTATCTTGTTTGTTACATGTCAAATTTGTATCTTGTTTACTCTCTTGCACAATTAGGTCCAAGTCAGTAAGATACATGTCAAATTTGTATCTTGTTTACTCTCTGTATTTCAGCGAATAAGTTGTGGATAATTGGAATTACTTTTCCTTTTTTTGATTGGAATTACTTTTCTATTTTGTTTTGTTTCCCATGCTTGATAAAACAAATTAAAAAATAATACGACTTTATGTTATTTGTTAGGGAAAGGGAAAGCTCCACAATTAGTGGATGAAGACAATACAAGTGAATGAGGTTCTTTAGATGATGAGCCATCTGATGATGACAGAGATTTTGACCCAAGCTTCATGCCGCTAGACACTAATGATAGCTTGTTTAGGGATTAGTTATCAATAATTTTTTGAACATACTATGAATTATGAAGAAGTTAATGTATTTTCAATTAATTATCAATAGTTTTTTTAACATACTATGAATTATGAAGAAATGAATGTATTTTGGATTATTTTTCCGATTTTCGGATCGAGGCGACCGCCTCACCTCCTCGAGGAGGTCCGCCTCACGCCTCAATGGCCGGCCGCCTCGAGGCGCCGCCACGTATTTTTAAACATTGATTGCCAATAAGCAATACATCATCAACATACAGGACAATGAATGTCAGTGCGCTCCCACTAACCTTCTTATATACACAAGAATCATCTTCATTTTGAATGAAACCATATTCTTTTTTGATCTCATCAAAACGTTGGTTCCAAGAACGCGATGCTCACTTTAATCCATAAATGGATCGGTTTAACTTGCAAACCTTGTTTGCATGTCTTGGTACGACAAAACCGTTAGGTTGTTGCATATAAACATCCTCCAAAAGGTTTCTGTTAAGGAAAACGGTTTGACGTCAATCTGTCATATTTCATAATCGAAATATGCAGCTATAACAAGCATTATCCGAATGGATTTAATCATGGCAACGGGTGAAAAAGTTTCGTCATAATCGACACCATGTCGTTGACGATACCCTTTCGCTACAAGCCTAGCTTTATACATTTGTATGTTGCCATCCATGTATGTCTTCTTCTTGAAGACTCATTTACAACCAATAGGCTTAATGCCTTCTAGTGTGTCAACCAGTGTCCAAACTTGGTTGGAATACATGGAATCCATTTCAGACTTCATGGCATCCTGCCATAAAGCGGAGTCGATACCTTGTATCGCTTCCTCATACGTAGCTCGTTAATCTTCCTCAATAAGATTAATGTTTACCTGAGGTGAGATCAGAAACCCATACCTCTCAGGTGTTTTCTGACTCTCTCCGACCTACTTGGTTCTTGTGTATTAGAAGATTGTGGAACAGTCTCATCCTTGATGGATTGTTCATGTTCCATGAGGGGGTCGGTGCCAGGAACAATATCACTCTGATTTTCATCTAGTTCTACTTTCCTCCCATTTGCCACTTCATTCATGAATTCCTTTTCTAGGAAAACCGCTTGGAGAGCAACAAATGTTTTTTTCTATTGTGGGTTGTAGAAGTAATATAATTTGGTTTCCCTAGGATAACCTACAAATAGACATTTATCCGATTTGGGTTCTAGTTTGGTATTATCCAAACGTTTAACGTATGCCCAGCATCCCCAAATCTTCAGGAATGAGAAACCTGGTTTCTTTCATGTCCATATTTCATATGGAGTCTGTCCAACAGACTTTGACGGAACCTTATTCAAAATAAGTATTGCACTGTTTAATGCGTATCCCCAAAAGTAAATTGGTAGCTCTGTGCGACTCATCATAGACCTTACCATGTCCAACAAAGTTCGGTTTCTCCGTTCGGATACACCGTTCAATTGAGGTGTTCCGGGAGGAGTCCATTATGAATGAATACTATATTCTTTCAAGTGATGTTGAAACTCATTGCTCAAGTATTCTCCACCACGGTCCGACCGTAATATTTTAATACTTTTGCCGGTCTGTTTTTCTACTTCGTGTCGAAACTCTTTGAATTTCTCAAAAGTTTCCGACTTGTGTTTCATAAGATACACTTAACCATAACGCGATGCATCATCTATAAAGGTTATGAAGTATTCATATCCACCTCTAGCCTGGCTAGACATGGGCCCGCAAACATCGCAATGAACTAGGGCTAACAATTTGGTGGCACGTACACATTTACCGCTAAAAGGTGTTTTTAGGCATTTTACCTAATAAACAAGATTCAC
Source organism: Zanthoxylum bungeanum (assembly GCA_019454045.1). Classification (NCBI taxonomy): domain Eukaryota; kingdom Viridiplantae; phylum Streptophyta; class Magnoliopsida; order Sapindales; family Rutaceae; genus Zanthoxylum; species Zanthoxylum bungeanum. Next base: position 59,677 of record SKCR01003376.1, on the reverse strand, counting down.
AGACAACATATGAATTGGGATCAAATCCGTCCAAGTATCCATACTTCAAAAGTGTGGATATACGAGTCTTGTTAATGTGTCCCAGACGACAATGCCACAGATAAGTTTCATCTGTTTTACTCATTTTGAGCCTTTTGTTTGTCATGTTATATGTTTGAGATTCATTCATATTCAAAATATAAAGACCATTATTGACATCTACTATACATATCAAAACATCATCTTTATATACAAAACACCCAGTGTTCCGGAATACAAAGGTATACCCGCATCGGGTTAAACAAGATACAGAGATGATATTCCTAGTCAAATGACCGGCGTAAACACACACGTATAACGCAAGCGCACGTATCGTTCAAGTAGTATAAAAATATCGATCCCACGAGGACTTAATTCCTACTATTGTTATTAATTATTGAATCTATTTATTTACAGATATCTAATTAAATGAAGAAGAGAATGATTGTTTGATTGGTTGAAAGTGGTTTTACAAAATAAATAAATAAATAAAAAGACAAAAGAAAATACTAAGGAAAATAACAAAAGACACAAAGATCTAGGGTTGTGAATCATTCTAATATCATTTAAAAGATGAAGTGGTTATTTTATGTTTGTGTAATAAATCAGTTTACTAACCTGGAACACTAAATTATGCAAAAGCCTATGTCGATGGTCAGACGCAAATACCCAGTTTAACCCAATTGAACCATATGTCTATGTCAACCAAATTATCTGGATTCATTAAGTTTAAGTTCCGATTATGGCTACCCCCGCCCGACAGGTATATTCCTATCCTGTAAGGAAATCTATTAAAGGGTTATCTATCCTCAAGGAAGATCGTGGACTATTAAGTCTAAGGCTGAAACCTAAAATCCCTATGTCTAGTTCATTTTAGATTTACCACATCAATCTTATTGGTGATCAGACAACAAGAAGCATTAAGCTTAAGATTTAATAAATAAACCTTTAAATTATCCAAACTATAAAATAACCCCTTATAAACCGGTGATATTAGAATTCATCACAACCCCAGATAACTAACACATAACTAGGGCTAGTAAATACATAAAAGTAAAAGACATAAAGTAAAAATACTGAAAAGTAAAAGACATAAAGTAAAACTGAAAAGTAAAATAAAATAAAATGCTAAGGTAAAAGGAATTACTTTTACTACTACTAATTTAGATATCTCCCATAAAATAATATATAAACTTGTGATAATAATACCAACCGACCATATAGGCGGTATCCTGATTAAGTCAAATTAAGTCCAACCAGCCATAAAGGCGGAACCAAAATTAAATTGCCAACCGACCAATCTGGCAGTATCCTTTTAAGTCAATATTTTAAATAGTGAATATATTATTTTTAAGGGAGATTAATCTAAATAGTAACAGTAAAAGAATTACCTTTCACCCTAGCTGGAGAAGTTACCTCCTCATGGTAAATAGTAAAAACTGTAAAAAGTAAAAATTAAATTACTATTACTACAAAACGTAATTAAAATTATTTACAAAACTAAAAACTAAAAATAAAAAAACTAAAAAAACTAAAGAATCTAGAGAGAGAAGCTCTCTCTTTAGAAGGAATTGAAGAGAGAGGAAGGTGCAATGAATTCTGAAATCTCGAGCTCAATTTATAGGCCTCGGTAGGATCCAGCGTCGCGACGTCGGATTTGTCGACGTGGCACGCTCTGGTTCGCTGGTTTGAAGATTCTGGATAAGATGATAAGGTGACACGTGGCAGAGTGGTTGGGCTTCAATTATTGTGACACGTGGCGGCTTCTGATTGGTCGTTGAGATTCTATCCGCCACGTGTCAGATAAGGATAGGATACTCAATTATTGATGCTGACGTGGCGGTGACGTGGCGACGACGTGGCGACACGTGGGAAAGAGACTGTCGGCACCATAGAATTGCGACACGTGTCGACACGTGTCACGCTGTGATTGGCTGATGCTGACGTGGCAAGTTGACTTGGTTGACCTTGTGACGTGGCGGATGACGTGGCGTGACACATGGCGAAGTTGACTTTTTGACCGATGACATGGCTGATGATGAGGCGACACGTGTCAACTTTGAGTGTCGGCAGCATATGATGATGACACGTGGCACGGCGCACGTTAGCAGGTCGGCTGTGATGGTGACACGTGGCACGGCGCATTTTAGCAAAGTCAAACTTTTCTCAGATTCTGATTTGTGGACCCGGCGCACGTTAGCACTGTTCGGCGCATTTTAGACGTCGCGACGCGGAAGTCTGGGCGTCGCGACGCGCAAAAGACCAAAATATCCCTGTTGACGCATGTTTGTCCGTTTTTGCCCCAAATTGCCTCCAATGCTTTCCAAACTTTATTTTATCTACAAAATAACAAAAATACATCAAAACGTTCACAAAACTCAAGAAACTATACAAAATATTAGGTCAAATGAGTGGGAATAAGTGATATAAATACCACTCATCACACCCCCAAACTAACATTTTGCTAGTCCTCGAGCAAAACATAGAGTAAAATAACATAAATAAATTAACTAAGCCACTTTCGTAGGGATCACGGTTGCATTTAGCGTATGCAACAAGCCTTTAAACCCCTAGGTGTCCCTAGTGGACGAGTTGTAGTCTCGTGAGGGCTTACAGCAATGATACCCACAAACATTTTTACAAAAGTAAAAAGTTAGTTAAAACTAATGCACACAAAAGCAAAAAGACAAGCGAAAAGAGAATAAAGAAGTTAGTGACTAATCAGGTGAAACTTCTACTCCAAGTTACTAGTTGTTTTGTTTCATTAAATTACCGAATAAGTAAATTCTCCGATTATTTTTACCATTCTTCATATACACAGCCAACAAAATATAATCAACTCATTTTTGTTTGCCCACAACAGTCATAAAGTGATAGTTGATAAAAGAGTAATATTTTTGTCCTAAAGTTCTATCAGATTTCACACCTTTTTTATAGCAATGGAATAATTTTTCTCATTTTCTGATTTTTCTCTGATTTTTCACTATTTTTTATTTATATACAATACCTTTCGTCTATGTAGCGAGCTTTGGGTCGGTGGCCCCCAAACCAGTTGGCTTTAGGGCACCAGGTGTTAAGACACCCCTACGGACTTAATTACCCAGACTTCAGATATATATATATATTTGCAGCATCTTCGATCCATGTAACGAGCTTTGGGTCAGTGACTCCCAAACCAGTTGGTTTTAGGGCACTAGGTGTTAAAACACCCTTACAGACTTAATAACTCGGATCTCGGACGTTTTTTTTTTTTTTTTTTTTTTTTTTTTTTTTTTACTCCACTACTTTTTGAGATGCTTCCTCCAATTAAACTAGAGCACTGAATATTACAAACTTTTCAATTTTAGCTCACGACCGTATGTTACTATGCATATTGATAATATCTGTCAACTGAGCATATAAAGATTCATTTTAGTCAGTTTTATGGAGAATTCACAAATTAAATAATTCAAAATGAAATAAACAAAAATTAACTTGTTTTGAAAATAGGCTTGAGATACGTCTCAAGAGTGGAAACTCCTTACTCGGCTATCTCTTACCAATTTCACTTTTTTAGTCAAAATAAAAACACAAAAACACAATTTTTTTTTGTAATTTTTGAAAATTTTCCAATTTTTTTTTTTTATTTTTCGAAAAAATTTGGACTAAAAATAAAAACAACATACAACAAAAAACAAGATACTAATCAACTAAAGAATTCCCATTTTTTTGATTTTAACGGAATTTTGTTGCATAAATGAAAAATTTTAAAAAAAAGTTTTAACAGTTTTAACACAAAAGCATTGCACCCCCAACCTAAATTAAGCATTGTCCCCATGAGTTCAAAACAAAAACTAAAGATATGATCAATGATACCAAGTTTACGCGTCAGCCTCGTCCTCGTCGCTATCTGAAAGTGGATATGGTGGCATCTGATTCTCCTGCATTCCCATATGTCGTGCCATTCCTTGCTGCAGTTGAACCAAATATCTCAGCTTCGTTTCCACTCTGGCGACTCTCTCAGGCAAGGTACGAGACTGTGCTGCTCTGCGTGACTGTGAGGGTGGCTGCTGTGGAGCAGCTGCAGGTGCTGAGGAAGATGGTCCGGCAGGTATCTGCCTCTCTGCTCGGAGCTGCTGTATCAGTCGGGGAGTCAGAGCTGTCATAGGCTGCATAAGTTCTTCTTGCGGGTCAACTGGAACCATACCCAAAGTGCATAAGGAAGTGATCAGGTAAGGGTAATAAAGTCCAGCTTGCGATTGGGTAGCAGCCCAAGCAATATGTGTAGAAATCAGAACTCCCACATCAATCGATAATCCCTTCATCAAACAGTACAATAAAGTCATCCTCTCTCGGGTGACAAAAGTAATATGGGTTCCTGGTATGAGAGATCTCGTAATGAAATGAAACCGAACTCTCGCATCTGGTTTAAGAAATCTAGAACTCATCTTCATGTACTCCCCACTGCTGCTCATCTCCCATGTAGCATTGGGGATACACAACTCATCAGTCAGTTGCGAGATCTCAATCCCATTCCTCGACTCTGTATACTCATCTACCTCCATCTCAGGGATCCCATAGAACTTGTTGATTGTCACCGAATCAAAAGCAACCTGTTTCCCTCTCACCATAGTATGAAAAGCGACATGTTGAGCAGCATTCGCATAAAACTCTCTGACTAGTGAAATGCTCGCAGGTCTGGCTTGCATACAAAGCTTCTCCCAGCGCCGGTCGGTGATCACTCTATCAATATCCGGAAACATCCCAGAGGGAATCTCAAATCCTCTCTCAATGATCCCGACCTTCTTAGTCAATCCCTGCTCATAGCGCTGCTCAGCAGCTGCTGAGACAAACTTATACCTATCAAAATCAGGTTGTGCAGATGTCGAACCCCTTGATCTCTTCGGCATTTTTCCGAAATTTCGGCAGAACCTCCTCTGTTTTTCCACAAATCCTCAACAACACAAAATACTCAATCACCAAACACTCCAAATATCAATCTGTCTCCATACTTCGCCCCCAATTACTACGAATCAATTTGTCAAATATCAACACTTCGCAATTTCAATTCTCGCAATACCAAGTCACAATCAACCAAATCACCGAATTCAATCCCAATTACCAAATCAAATTTTTATCAAATCATTACCGTAATTTCAGTTTTGATTTTGGCAGTGGTGGTACTCTCGGCAGTGAAGATTTGGTGGCTGTGACGGTGGTTCACGGCTTCTCTTGGTTCTCGGTGGTGAGTGTCTCGGCTGTGAATCGGTGAAGGAAGGGCTCAGTTACGGTGATGAAGGTCTCGGCAAGGATGAAGATGGTTTCGGTCTCGACGGTGGTGGTGTGGTTCAGGCGAGACAGTGGCAGTCTTGGTGGATCTCGGCTTGGGTAATCTCGGTCTAAGGCTCGGCGACTGGTGGTCTTGGCTCTGTTGGTTCTCGGTGGCTGCTCACGGTGTGGATCTCGGTTGGCGAAGACTCGGTCACGGTGATGAAGGTAGTGGCTTGGTCACGACAAGGGTGGCTCGCGGTGGTTGTTGGTGCGGCTGGATCTAAGTGAGGGTGGCTGGATCTCGGTGGTTCACGGTCGGTCTGGGTTTGTCTCGGCTTGGTCTTGGTTTGGTAGATCTTGCGGGTGGGGGTGGTGCTTTCGGTTTTTTTTGAGGTGATAGTGAGGGTTTCGGCTTCTCGGCTTGTGAGTGGTGTCGTCTTGGTGGTGTTTGAGGAAGAAGAAGAAGTAAAAATGAGATCTGCGGTGCCTCTGCTTATCTCTAATTTTGAGTCAGCGTCGCGACGCTCGGTTCTTTAGGGTTTTGATGCAGGATTTTTTTTTTTTTTTGGCAAAACCATGCCTTGCGACTGATAGATCCATAGGGACATGTTCCAAGAGATGTCTCCTTACTTGGCCGTCTCTTCTGGATTGACTTTGTATCTTCGTGATTTTGTCAAATTTTTATTTTGTAAAAAAAAAAAAAAAAAAATCCCGCTTGCACTGGCTTGCTTTGTCCTGAAAAATTCCGTTTTTTTTTCCTGCAAAACTAACACACAAAATTAAAAAGTTCACACCAAAAAAATAAATTACAACAAATAGCATGGGTTGCCTCCCTGCTAGCGCTAAATTTTTCGTCTTCAGCCAGACGTGAATGAAATCCATCTTTTAAGGAGGTTTCAGTGTTGTTTTGGACGTCCTATTAAAGACATTCCCATGTGCGTTGCTTTTGAAGGGTCTCTTCCAACGGTAAAGTGGCAAAAAGAATTTTGTCTCATTCAGTGCTCGTGCCACCTTTTTTATCTTTGTTGCTCCAGTGGTTCCTACAAAGAAAGAAAGAAAATCAGGAGGTCTCGTATGGTGCTTGACTTGGAATGGAAATTCCATTCTGTCAAGCTTCTGGTTGATATCTTTGATTTGTACTCCCCAAAACAGCGATGTTTCTCCTGAATGTTCTGGATCTTTATTAAGGTCAGACATTTGCTCCTCCATTTGCTTTGCTTCTTGCTCCACCTTTTCTTCACAGATGTATTGTAAAATTTTTGTATTCAGCTCTTCATCTGTCATCTTTGAAATACATGCTCCATAAGTATCTGCTGAGGATGTAAAGATGTTTCTGACATTAGGTTTTCATCCTCTGATACGACTGGAATGGATGGTTCAGGTAGATCTTCATCAAACATCATGGTAAAGCATGCTCCAAGATCTTCATTTTGAGGATTGAAAGTTTGATCCTCCGTTGTTGGTGCAGTTGGTACAAATAGATCAGCTTCATCCTCGTCAGAATCTGAATAATAAAAGTCAAATTGAGACTTTGCCGGTTCGGGCTCCTGAACTGATACCTCTGGTTGTTGATACTGCTCAGCCTCCTCCTCTGTTGAAGTGTCATTGTGAATCTCTGGGTACTCGAAGGCTTCATCAGTGTCATCTGAAACTGATTCTTGAGGTATGTAGTCCTGGTTTTCTGTGAATTGTCTCATTTGATCTGTCATCCTCTGAATGAATTCTGATTGTCTCTGAATACTTTCAAATTGTTTCTGGCTTGTTTCAAGTATTTCATCCAACTTTTGTTTCTCGAACATATCTTTGAGCATGTTTAACAACTGATCTTCCTCTGATGGTTCTGGTTGTTGATGAAAATCGCATATGGATGGTGGATAAGATGGAAAATGTGATGGTTTTTCATACTTTGAATGATTCTGAAAATTCTGCCACTCTGAACGGTATATACATTGATCGCTCGGGTGGTTACTATCACATATTACACATCTTCCCATTTCGTTCTGTTGAGCAAATGGGGTATTGCTTGGTTCTGGCATCCAGTGATAATTGTTGGGCTGGATAACAGGCCTCAGAAAACCGGACTGTTGCGCCCAGATTTGGGGTGTATTTTCTTGTAAAGCTCGTAATCTCTCAATCTCCCAGTAGTGTTCCATTTTTTCAATCACCTGAAAAAGAAAGAAATAAAAATTACAGAATAAAATAAAGAAAATTAGATACAAGTAAATTAGATAGCTTCAAAATTAATAACTCAAGAAAAATAAGTACCCGGCAACGGCGCCAAAAACTTGACCGGCGTAAACACACACGTATAACGCAAGCGCACGTATCGTTCAAGTAGTATAAAAATATCGATCCCACGAGGACTTAATTCCTACTATTGTTATTAATTATTGAATCTATTTATTTACAGATATCTAATTAAATGAAGAAGAGAATGATTGTTTGATTGGTTGAAAGTGGTTTTACAAAATAAATAAATAAATAAAAAGACAAAAGAAAATACTAAGGAAAATAACAAAAGACACAAAGATCTAGGGTGTGAATCATTCTAATATCATTTAAAAGATGAAGTGGTTATTTTATGTTTGTGTAATAAATCAGTTTACTAACCTGGAACACTAAATTATGCAAAAGCCTCTGTCGATGGTCAGACGCAAATACCCAGTTTAACCCAATTGAACCATATGTCTATGTCAACCAAATTATCTGGATTCATTAAGTTTAAGTTCCGATTATGGCTACCCCCGCCCGACAGGTATATTCCTATCCTGTAAGGAAATCTATTAAAGGGTTATCTATCCTCAAGGAAGATCGTGGGCTATTAAGTCTAAGGCTGAAACCTAAAATCCCTATGTCTAGTTCATTTTAGATTTACCACATCAATCTTATTGGTGATCAGACAACAAGAAGCATTAAGCTTAAGATTTAATAAATAAACCTTTAAATTATCCAAACTATAAAATAACCCCTTATAAACCGGTGATATTAGAATTCATCACAACCCCAGATAACTAACACATAACTAGGGCTAGTAAATACATAAAAGTAAAAGACATAAAGTAAAAATACTGAAAAGTAAAAGACATAAAGTAAAACTGAAAAGTAAAATAAAATAAAATGCTAAGGTAAAAGGAATTACTTTTACTACTACTAATTTAGATATCTCCCATAAAATAATATATAAACTTGTGATAATAATACCAACCGACCATATAGGCGGTATCCTGATTAAGTCAAATTAAGTCCAACCAGCCATAAAGGCGGAACCAAAATTAAATTGCCAACCGACCAATCTGGCGGTATCCTTTTTAAGTCAATATTTTAAATAGTGAATATATTATTTTTAAGGGAGATTAATCTAAATAGTAACAGTAAAAGAATTACCTTTCACCCTAGCTGGAGAAGTTACCTCCTCATGGTAAATAGTAAAAAGTAAAAATTAAATTACTATTACTACAAAACGTAATTAAAATTATTTACAAAACTAAAAAACTAAAAATAAAAAAAACTAAAAAACTAAAGAATCTAGAGAGAGAAGCTCTCTCTTTAGAAGGAATTGAAGAGAGAGGAAGGTGCAATGAATTCTGAAATCTCGAGCTCAATTTATAGGCCTCGGTAGGATCCAGCGTCGCGACGCCAGGTCCTCAGCGTCGCGACGCCGGATTTGTCGACGTGGCACGCTCTGGTTCGCTATTTTGAAGATTCTGGATAAGATGATAAGGTGACACGTGGCAGAGTGGTTGGGCTTCAATTATTGTGACACGTGGCGGCTTCTGATTGGTCGTTGAGATTCTTATCCGCCACGTGTCAGATAAGGATAAGATACTCAATTATTGATGCTGACGTGGCGGTGACGTGGCGACACGTGGGAAAGAGACTGTCGGCACCATAGAATTGCGACACGTGTCGACACGTGTCACGCTGTGATTGGCTGATGCTGACGTGGCAAGTTGACTTGGTTGACCTTGTGACGTGGCGGATGACGTGGCGTGACACATGGCGAAGTTGACTTTTTGACCGATGACATGGCTGATGGCGAGGCGACACGTGTCAACTTTGAGTGTCGGCAGCATATGATGATGACACGTGGCACGGCGCACGTTAGCAGGTCGGCTGTGATGGTGACACGTGGCACGGCGCATTTTAGCAAAGTCAAACTTTTCTCAGGTTCTGATTTGTGGACCCGGCGCACGTTAGCACTGTTCGGCGCATTTTAGACGTCGCGACGCGAAAGTCTGGGCGTCGCGACGCGCAAAAGACCAAAATATCCATGTTGACGCATTTTTGTCCGTTTTTGCCCCAAATTGCCTCCAATGCTTTCCAAACTTTATTTTATCTACAAAATAACAAAAAATACATCAAAACGTTCACAAAACTCAAGAAACTATACAAAATATTAGGTCAAATGAGTGGGAATAAGTGATATAAATACCATTCATCATCAAACTAGGTATAAAATAACAGTCTTCTAAATTAAGTACATGCCCCGAGGGCAGATTCAAAATATAGGTGCCAACGGCCAAAGGTGACTCTAGTCCCATTTCCGACTCGGAGGTCGATCTCTCCTGAAGCAAGTCTCATGCTAATCTGCAAATCCTGCATATCAGTACATATGTGAGTACCACATCCAGAATCAAAAATCCAATTTTTAATACCAGTAGTGGACATGTTTATTTCAATAACAACATACCTAAGGCTGGAGCCTTGCCCGCCCTCGCTTCCTTCAAGTCTGCCTGGTACTTACGGCAGTCACGCTTCCAATGACCCCGTTTGCTACAGTATAGGCAGACGTCCTAGGATATGCCATTTGTCTTCCTAGAAGACTGTGATGATTTACCCTTGCCCTTCTTTTTCTTTTTCTTCACACCCCCAGAAGCCTTCGACCAAGCCTTGGCCATCTTAGATGTCGAAGTAAGATGCGCCTCGCGCTTCTTGCCTTTTTGAAGCTCTAGCTCAGCCTCTTTTAGTATGCCATCAACTCTCCAAGAGTCTTCTCTTGGTTCATCATAATGTAGTTCATGATGAACCCGCCCCAGCAATCGGGCAGAGACTGTAAGATCAAATCTATAGAAGTCTCGGCCTCAAAGATAATGCCCAGCTGACCTAGCTGTTCGATGTCAGCAATCATCTGCGACACATAGTGTTCGACAGATGTACCATCTGACATGCGTGAGCGAAAGAGCTTCTTTTGCAAATCATAATTCCGAGATCTAAGGTTATATATGTGAAGGTCCTTCAATTTCAGCATCATGTTATAAGGATCCAATCTTTTGTTCTGACGAAGAAATTGAGGTGTCATTGCGGCAAGCATGACGGATTGAGCGGTAAAGTTATCATCTCGATGAGTCTTCCAAAGCTCATGATCAACTACCCGCTCATGTCCGGGCTCAGGCTCGAGAGGTCTGTCTATAACATAGAGCAACTTCTTGGCTCCCAGGACTATCCTAAGATTCATCTCCCAATCTGGAAAATTGGAGTCGTTAAAGACATTGTCACCCATGATGATGTCTCTAACGCTAATCTTTCCGGCCATCTCGATTGCAATAGTCCAACTATCCAATCAACGATTTCGGGTACACTCAAATGTAATGGTTACTATTGCCCAACTATATAACCAACTACAAATGGAGTAGAGTTTGAATACAGTCTAACTGTTCAAAGAAAACAATAAAATAATTAGTCCAATTAATGACGATAAATAATAAAATAAAAGAGCGCGTATTAGCGAGTATTAAACGAAATTACAAATTTAATAATGGCCTCCCACTATTTTTCGGTGAGCCTCTAACCCTCTGTTGAGTACTCGGGAAACCTAGTTTCCTAGTGGGTTATGATCCCGTTAAATAATACACAACCTTGACTTTGACCAATAAGTTGTATAAGATTTAACTAGGTAGATTTCTAAGATCAATTGGATCTCATCCAATTCCTAGATCCGGTAGGTGGACCTCCAAGTCCGAAACATATATCCAATATATAATCATAACCTTTTTTCCTCTAAATCAACTAAGCATTGGCTTTGGCTCAACTAGCTTAATGATTCCAGTTAAGCGCGACCCATTGACAGTGGGAAAACTTCGTAATCTACATCGATGAACAGAAGTGACCTTGACTTTGGCCAAAAATCACAACTGCCCAAGACATGCGATGTATAACAAAGCTTTCATGGTTCAAACACATCCGCGATGGACAATGATCTTGACTTTGGCCAACAAATCAAAGCCAATCTTGGATCTTGAGAAAGAACCACTCAATGGAAAGAAACGCTTAATATTTGATGTGAGGGCGTTTTCGTAAATTGGCAACCAATTTATTATCTTTGATTAGTTCTCATCATACACCCTTAAACTTGCATTCTAAAAGCATAATAAGGCGCGCTAAAATTAATAATAATATGCGGATGGATATTTAAACAAATTGTTCCTAGAACAAATCTCTATTTCTCTCTCCCGCTAGCACTTTACATTTTTCTACCCAATCACATAATACAATAAGAAACCTCATTTACATTGAGGGGAATTGGTGAGAAGAGAAATACAAATAGTATAAGAGGTGACAGGTTGGACACGCGGGTCCAAATTCAAATAAATACCATATTTACAACAATTTCCAAAATTACCTCCACCCGTCTAATATCCATCTGATATACATTATTCATATAAATACATCCAAGTATTCACACAAAGCATGTTTTCAATCAATCTAATCCAATTAATTAATCTTTAATTAATGACCATCCAATGTTCATACAACGATTTGATTTGCGCGAGCCCAACTCGTTTAAGAATAAATACTCAAAGTAAGTATTCTTGAATTATATCGAAATACAATATTAAATCCAATTTTAATTGTATTCAATACTAATTCTAGTTTAATTCCAGATTAAACAATTACACTTATTTTAATTAATGGCCCTTTTAGACTTGGATCCCAAATCCAATCCAAATGGGTCTCAAAGGCCCAATCAGCATCCAATGGCAATTTAATTAAAGTCCAATAGGCTTTCAATTAATACTTTAAGCATGGGCTTTGGCCATTATGGATCCAACCCAAGATGCCAAGGCCCAATTTAGGAATCACCCTATGCCACAAAATCAATTTAGGCCCATTAGGCCCAATTAAATTTTTAAAGGCCCAAAAGTCATATTTGGACTTTATAGAAATGGTTTTAGGCCCAATTGGATCCAACCCAATTGTCAAAAACCATACTTGGCCCAACCAAGCCCATTAGCTCAAATACAACAAATTAAATTAATATATTATTCCAAATTACATATTAATCTAATTAAAGTGCAATTAACACAATTAATCAATTAATCTAATATTTCCAAAACACTAATTAATCTAATTAATCATGTTTAACATTCAATTCATGTCCAACACAAATTGAAGCAAAATCAATCTTACAACATGCTTCAAACTCACGGATAAGGCAAGAAATAATATCCAATTTTGGTTTCAATCCAATTAAATCAACAATCAATATTCATTTCATGCTTACAACACATCCAACTGTCTAATTTTCAAAAAATCACCATGAGCATACTAGGGTCAATTTTCGTCCATGATAAAAAATTTGGGAATTTTTTATCCAATCAATTTTTCACAAATCTAATGATGCATAACCCTTAGTTATCATCATCTAAACATAACCCAACAATCAATTTGAAAAATACATGCTCCAAGCAAAATCCTCAAATTAAATTCCATAAACCCTAGATTTCAAATCAAGCTTAGGATGGCTCTAGATACCATTGTTAGTGTCCTACACATGCCACAAGATCACTAAGATGATTTGTGTGTGAATAAAATTAAAGTTTTCAGAAAAAACTTACAATGAACGGTTGAGGATTTTCTAAAAATTCCTTTGTCAAATGGAAGCTCCAAGCTTGAAGATGAGTTCGAAACCCTTGGGTGAGTTTCCCTATCACCTTTAATCAACTCTTTTAAGTGCTAGCTTGATGAATTTTTGCAACAAAAAATTCAAGAACAAGGGGAGAGTGGTTCGGCCAAAGGAGGAGAGAAGAGAGAAATTTTTTTTTTTTGACTTGTGTTTCAAAAACTAAGTTGTTGTGTGTTTTGTTTTCCAAAAACAAGGTAGGTAAAATGCAAGTGGTTTTCAGAAAACCAATTACTTTTTCCAACTACCACAATCACCTTTGACAAGTGATGTGAGTGAAGTGGGTCCCACCACTTTAAATTCAAAATTAAAGTTGGCTCACACAACTAGACTTTGGGCCTGGGTTCGTTTAATCCGACTAAACAAATTTTCCGTCGCAAAATAATTAAATCCATTTTAATTAAATAATGATGCCTCGCAAAATTATTACGAAAGTCGCTTACGAATTAATTCCAAATTAATTCGTTCGCTTGAATTAAAATCCAATTTTAATTTCGAATTGAAATCCAATTTTGAGAAAACCAATTACTTTTGCCAACTACCACCATGCTTTGATAATATATTTGTAACATCCATCTCTATGAGATGCTACCGGCAGGGAATAGGCCATCATATCCCCTTGAGCCTCAGACCATTTAGCTATGACCAATGCTGTTAAACTCATTATAAACAAAAACTCACGTAGGGACCATTGCCCAATCTGGTGGCGTTACGTATCGTCGTCCCCCGATACGTAAAATCTGGCGCTTGGGGGTGTCCCATCATACGTAAATATCCGGTGGTATAGGGGCGTTAGGTCTTGCCGTCCCCCAAGCCACAAATCTAGAGCTAGGAGTGCGGATCTATGCTACCTTCCAGACTATGAATCTGTGATCTAGGGGCATCTGTCATCCCTAGTTCTGAATAACGTGTGCACACGAAATCTGTATCTGTCAATTCCATATCTGTACAAAGTTACATCTCATGTAGGTTTTTCCCCATGCCTCCAAAAATCATAAAACTCAAGTTCTAAAAATCATTTCTTTCTGAAAAACATTTCTCAAAACGTTCTCATGCAAACACAATTGAAAGTGATCCTTACTAATGCCCTAAGTGCTCACAAGTAAGTCTTGATTCAAAAATATATAAGTAAATACAGTTTGAGAGAATGGTCTACTCACAAATTTGGAATTTGGCTGGCACTGTTTCGCTTCGTCGAAGAACTTCGAATTCATGCCGATAATCTATAATCGGTAAACTTGGTTAGAATATAAGTCGTGAATATGTTTCAGAATTATACTAAGTTTCTCCATTCAACTAATCTACAATTACCTTATGATGTATACTACTCGTGACATGTCATAATGCATGTATTAGTGTCGATACGAAACCCTTAGGGTGGCCTATAACATCCTAAGTAAAAAATGAAATAATATGAAATTATTTCTGCCTCGCGTCGTGACGCCGGTCTGGTGCATCGCGACGCCCACGTAAACAAATCCAGGCAGAGAGCATGCTCTTCTTCACGTCGTGATGCCAAACTCCACCTGTCGCGATGCCCACCTGATCAGACCCGAGGTAGAGCCTCTAATTTTTTCGCATCGCGACGCTAGGTTCTAGGCGTCGCCACACCCACTCAAACAGAATGCTTATGATTTCTACGCATCGTGACGATGGGGGTTTAGCGTCGCGATGCTTGCCCAATTTCAAGGCATATCTCTAACTTTTCCAATAACAATGCTCAATATAATTCTCACCATCACACTAACACATTCACATAGGCATTTTTCTAAACTTCAACATTGATATACTAGAAACAATCTCAACCCTCAATCACTTATATACCATTAAATCTCAAACTATCATTCCCCTAGATATATATACAAACAAGGGTTTCATTTCTTGCTAATATCATCAAAACACTTCTTAAAATGCATGCTAGTGACACTTCCAATGCCAATTAAGCAATTTCAAACCCTAGGACATGCATGGTGCAAATTTGGGGCTTTGATTTCTTTGTCTAAAACTGAAAATTAAAGAAAGAAATAGAGTTACAAGCTTACTTTGGGGTCTTGGAACTTAGAAATTATAACTTTTCCATCAAAATTGTAGCATAATGATGAAGAAAGTGGAGACATTTTCCTTCCATCTAACTCATGTTTCTTCCTTTTGAAGAGGATGAGTGAATAATTTCATTTTTATAGTGCTTAGAACTGATTTTTATTTGCAAATGAGTGGCTAGGATGATGCCACATCACCCAATTCTAGATCATCCACGAATATACTGTAGCACCTACGTTAATCATAATTTTATACTCGTTTCCTATTCGAATTTGGAAAAGTATCCAACGCAGAACTTGTAGGTCTCGGTCATAGCTTTCTGAAAATATATAATTCAAAAAATTCAGAGATCGTATGAAAACGTTATGCCTCAAATACTAAGGGCTGTTCACAATGGAATGTAAGCTAAATTCAGTATCGGAACTGCAAGAATCTGTTGAGTGTCCAAAAAGTCATTTGATGAGCACATACATGCTTGGCCACTATCTATATCATGTATCATGCCTTCCATAACTTAATCTTCATAGGGGTTACCGGGGTGTTACAATTCTAGAGTGTTATGACCACTCTTGTAACTCCTAGAATTATTCTTGAGTTCTTCATTGGTGGAGACTTTGATTGGTGTTAATATTAATATGATTAATATTGAGAAAATTGGATTTAAAGCATGAAAATGAATATTGTTCCATCCAGATCAGATCTGAAAATTCTGGAAATTTGGTGATGAAAAATATGTTATTTAAATGTATTGGATGTGTATTGGGCATTAGAATAATTGCCAGAAAATATTTCGGATTGAAAATATGCGAAAATGGCGAAAAACGTGTTACCGGGTGAGTTTCGTGCTTACTGGGTGACGGCTGTCCAAATAGTGAATTGGGCACTGTTTGGGCAACCCATGAACTGCCCAAGTACTATTGGGGCTGACCTGGGCAGCTCCCGTGTGTATTGGTTGGTTGGTTCGGATAAAAACATATTTTATGCTATTTTACGGAAAAACGTTTTCGTAAAAATTTCGTCGTGTTTCTAACTTATTTATGTCATTATTTGATATTGAATAAATATGTTTATGTGAAATATGAATGAATTATTTATATGGGATATTGAATAATTTATTCGGTAACTTTAAAAATTTTAAAATTACGATTTCGCCAGAACCGCGCTTTCCGCTGCTCTTGACCCCAACAATTTGTTCACAATTCAGACTATCAACATCATAGAATAACTCGTACCTCAAAACACATTGAATTCACATCACATACATATTCATATATCTATAAAATATATACTTTTAACTCAATATACATATATACATACATATATTCATAACATACAAACATGTACTGATAATCTGAATCACTCATATCAAATCAAAAATATTGCACATCATATCATGTACAAGAAGTCAAATCAAGTTACAAACATGAGACCTATATGGTCTATATGCAGTAGAAAACTTACTCAGACAATTAGATACCTTGTAGATGCAATCACCAACACCTAAACCCTTAATCTGATACCACAACTGTAACACCTCGCCAGAGGCAGGATGCTACCGACAGGAGACAGGATTAACCCATCTCTATAAGCCTCCAAATTTACAGAAAATTGAAAATGATGTATCCTAAAACTGGACAACCTGGATCACAGTCCAGCATCAAAATGGAACCTGAGAAGACATCAAATATACCAAAGGACCTCAGGTTCACACAAAAATATATCAAGCTCAAAATCAACACTCAATGGCTCCGTGACCACAACATTAAACAACACTTAAGGGCTCCGTGCCCACAACATCATATGCAATCAAAAATTTTACTTAATAAATACAAAACAACGTGCTCATCATGACAAATAACATATTAATTATTGGGGTTGGTACTCAGAGCGCCAATTCCCGGTTGTATTTCTTTATGAATACTTCTGTAAAACTTTATTATTATGTATAATATATGCAGTTTCTATAATATAATGTATCTTTTAATATGGTAAAGACGTAATGACCTTAGAATGACTAGTCATGGTACTGTTGCAAAAGCGTCGCAACTGACATTGAGTAGTATCATGACGTTGTCATTCTCAGACAGTTCCTGGTCAAGGTTTACACTACTTGGTCAGCAAAGTAAACCTGTTGAGACCGGTACATATCGTATACTGGAATATATGATTCCAATGGTTTCTCAATGAACCATAAGTCTTGGAGACTAGTATAGACGTGTAGGTGTTTATAGCGGATAAACACTGAACGACTCACCGAAGATTCTTAATGGATGTACACCAACGTCAATAAGAATCTTCTCGGGTTGAGTAGCACTTGTGATTCTTAGACTTGAGATGCCATTGTGGGCACATGAGACATCTTCTACACTTAGATGGCAGTCACGTCACCGATCTATTTAGATCAGACCTTCGCATGTTCGTTTGGTGTAGATAGATCCTCAGGGTGTCCTATGTGTATTAAAGATAGGATCTGTTAGTTCTGTGTATCAGAGCATAGGTAGTCCATATGATTAGCAATCAGATAAAACCATGGGCCAGTGGTACAGTTTAGAAGCCAGTTCTAAACATTCTTTTAGAGATTGCTAATAGAATAGTCGACTGGATAATCCCTATAGAGATTTGACGTTTACATCTATATCTCTGGGATTTATCCGGATACCTGTGACGGAGGAATTATACATATGCCAGGATCTCGATCTGTATGATTCAGCGAGTTTATCTGTGATCGCCATAATTTACGGGTGGATAAATTATGGACACGAAATTGGATTTCGTGACGGATATGCTTGAATCTAGAGAGTCTCAATAATGAAATATACTCGTAGAGCACTAGGGCAACAATTATAAATAATATTGATTATTTATAAAGTCGTTTAAAGGTTAAACACAAAATACATGTGTAAGGACCCGATAGTCATTTCCTTAATTTTTGTGTATTTGCTTTTAATACTTGATTAATTCAAATACACATTAATTAATTGTCAAATTGAGATATTTGACTAATATCATAAATGAATATATGTATTTGATATTTAATGTAAATATTATACATATATTTAATATATTTGTATTTAATTAATTAATTAATTAATTAATTAATTGTTAAATGATTAAATTAATTAAAATATAAATATCTTAAGATTTAGATATTTGTTTTAATGACTAAGTTGCCATTGTTGACTAAGTTGAAATTATCATTAAAGTGTAATGATCATTTTATCAACTTGGCAAATGAAATTCAAATGAAATGAAATCAATATAACTTGTTTTTCCTTAGGCCAAATTCGGCCAAAGCATGTTTGTGGACAAGTATATATTGTTTCATTTATTTTAGGGTTTCATTAACCTAATACACTTTATCGAACTCCATTAAAAGAAAGAAAAGAAGCTAGAGAGAAAGAAAAGGAAAAATCAAAGAAAGTTTGGATTTATGTAAGTATTTCCAACTTGCTATTAGAGAGAAAATTGTTCCTCTTGTTCTTCGAAACATCTTGTGATGTTCTTAAGTTTTTCCATTCTTTATTCTTTTTACTTTTGATGGATGAAAGTTTGATGAAGGTGTAATGCATGTATGATGTTGGAAGATTGTTACTAGTGTAGTAATAAGCATCCTTTTATGGTTTTAGAACCTTGTTGCTAATCTAGAGTTTTTGACCCACTCTTAAATGACCTAGATTTTAAATATAGTTATTTCATTGTGTTGAGACTTGATTTGGATGGAAGAAACATGATTGAAGTATTGGATTTAACCAATTTGGTCTAATTTGTCCAATTTGAAGAAATTGAAAAATTAGGGTTTAAAACCACTTCCAAATTTGGGGATTTTCATTTATATGGTGTATTTGGATGTGTATATGATGCATGTAAAATATTGGGTTGATTGGATTTTGCCTTGATGTGTTTTGAACCATGAAAGTGCAAAATGCACAACCCCCACCCCCCCCCCCCCCTCATTTAGGAGGCTCTCGGCCAAGGAAGTAAAAATTGGGTTTTTTGTTGCTTTTGGTGTTTTGACATTTAGGACATGTTAAATTCATCTTAGAAATGATTTAGAATCATCCAAAATTGATTTGAACAATTTCGGACTAAAATGAACAAAATGCAAAGTTTTGGGGTAATTTGGTAATTACACAAAAATTTGATTTCTTGTGTAATATTTCATAATTTGAATATTGGACAATTAAATAAATAATTTTATTTAATTAATCCGAGAAAAAGTTTTGAAATCGGAAAATTTGATTTTCCACCGTTTCGCTGCGTTACCGGATTCTGCCTTTAAAACCCCTACAAAATGGTATCAGAGCGAGTCTGATTCTAGGCCCCCTAAAATGATTAGCTTGTTGATTCAATGTTTAATCATGTTTTTAACTTTATACATGCATGTTATAATCTAATTTGATTAGATTTTGGGTGTATGACACTTAGCGGAAAATCCCTAATTAATAAGGTTTTAATGTAATTATGTATTTGATGGATGTTATGTGGTTCGTCTTGTCAATACAGTTTATAAATATTTCTCTGTGACTACATCCGAGACCGTGCCTCTGCTGTGAGGGTGTAGCCGATAGAGATTTATTTATACCGGATGTATATCAGATACTAGATAAATTCAAGCGAAAGCGGAATCCTGAACGTGCCCTAGCTGTCAGGGTTAAGCAAGTAACTTGAGTTTATCATTGACGAGTTTAACCTTGGTATGTCTCCTTGTGGGCCTGCCTTAGCAGCGACAACGAGAAACGACCAGGACCGAAACCCAGGAGTCACTGGTGAGTGATTGACAAATGAGTTGTCTACCTGGTTAATATACGTATGCGAGACCGTGCCTCTGCTGTGAGCTGAAATATATTCACGGGATCCACTTTTCACTATTTGTATTTAATATAATTATTAAATCTTTGTATTCTGCTTAGGGATTACAGTATTGCATGATTTAGTGGGAGGGGCATTTTTAGATTAAAAATCCATGATCTAGTTTATGCTTTTGATTTTATATGAAACTGCTTAAATTTCTGCTAACCGTTTTTCATGATCTATATGATAGATTTGCGATGGCGGCACCATCCACCAATCAGTTTGCGCGTATGCTAGATGCGACCAAACTTAAAGACGCTGATAACTTTGCAGATTGGGAATTGGATTTGAGGATTGTCCTCGATTCCGAGAAATTGGGATATGTTCTTGAGGGTCCGCTGCCCCTTGCTGTGGCAAAGGACGATACTCCGGAAGAACGCGAAGTCTTCCAAGCTTGGAAGGATGATGACTTAAAATTTAAGTCATACATCTTAAGTTCGCTTTCACCGGGACTCAAGAAACAGTATTATGGCATGTCATATGCCTATACTATGATGACTCGATTGAGACAGTCATTTGAGAACCAATAACAAGTGATTGTTCATAAGGTCGCAATGGAATTGTTCCATGCGCGACTGGATGAGGGGCAAGCTGTTAGCCTACATATTCTTCAAATGATCGATTTGATCGATCAATTGAGGCAACATAATCTCATCCTGAATGACATTCTCGGTAGGAGTGTCATTCTTGGTTCGCTCCCAGCTTCTTATCGCCAATTTGTGATGTATTTCAACATGAATGGGATTATCTGCACCTACCAAGAGCTACATGGGATGTTGCTCACGGCGGAAGAGGACCTTAAAAAGGGAGTACCGACTCGTCCTCCAAGACCTACTTCTCTTTCCGCTTCTTCCCAGGCCTAGCCAAAGGGAAAGAAGAAGAAAGGGAAGAAGAAGAAGGGTTTCGGTCCTCAACCACATGCAAAGATAGCTAAGCCCAAAAGGGCTTCTGAAGACAAGTGCTATCACTGCAGCAAAGTCGGACACTGGAAAAGAAATTGTCCTGACTACATAGCCCAGCTAAGGAGGGAGAGAGCATCTACATCAGGTACATTTATTTTTCTAGTTATTGATATATCTTTGGCTTGTAAAGCCGTTACATCCAACTGGATTTTAGATTCTGCTTGTCCCTTTCACATTTGCAATTCGTTGCAGTTGCTGAAGGAAAGTAGGAAACTGAAGCCTGGAGAGATGCAGTTGGGATTCGGGAGTGGAGACTCTCTGGATGCAGTTGATGTGGGAGTATGCGAGATCTCATTGCCGAATGGGACACTTTTGTTAAATGACTGTCTTTTTTTGCCTGGATGTGTAGCTAATATTATATCACCTTTTGTATTAGATACAGAGGACTTTTGTATTAATATTAAGAATTTTTCTTTATATTTATATGATAAAAGTAATATTCAGATCCTTTGTTGTCCAACAGCATGGTCATTATACATTGCAAACGTCAAAAGATATTTTAAATACCGGAGTTAATAAACGAAGTTTACCTGTAATTAATAATACTGAACTTTGGCATATGCGGCTGGGTCACATAGGCGTTAAACGCCTTACCCAATTGGTTAGGAATTGTTTGATATCAGATCTTACCATTGAATCCTATCCAACTTGTGAATCCTGTATTCAGGGTAAGATGACCAAAGCCCCATTTTCTGGTGTTGGACACCGCGCCGCTAACTTACTGGAACTCGTATATTCTGATGTATGTGGTCCACTAAGTCAGACTGCTCACAGTGGTTATTCGTACTTCGTTACCTTTACCGATGATTTATCATGGTACGGTTATGTGTATTTGATGCGACATAAATCAGAAACCTTTGAAAAGTTCAAAGAATTCTGAAATAAAGTAGAAAAACAAACTGGACAATATATTAAATGCCTTCGATCTGATTGAGGCGGTGAATAAATGAGTGGTGAGTTCATGGATTATATGAAGGAGAATGAAATTCTCGCTCAATATACTCCTCCAGTTACTCCACATCACAATGGAGTATCTGAGATGAGAAATCAGACTTTATTGGATATGGTCCGATCGATGCTGAGTTTCACATATTTGCCCTATTATTTATGGGGCTACTCTCTTTTAACAGCTGCACATCTTTTGAATAAGATTCCTACAAAAGCTGTTCCTACGACACCGTATGAGATATGGTTAGGTAGGAGACCAAATCTTAATTACATTAAGGTTTGGGGTTGTCATGCCTATGTCAGGGTGACTCAGTAAAATAAGCTTTCGCCTCGAGGGTAAAAGTTTAGGTTTGTCGGATATCCTTCAAATACGAGGGGATATCTATTCTATGATACCGAGCATCGAAATGTGTTCGTAGCTCGCTTCGCTAAATTTCTAGAAGTAGAATTTTTGTCAGAAGGTGGTAATCATAGACAGATTGAGCTTTATGAAGTCCAACCTGAAAACAACGAACCAACGGAGGAACCTGAAGTTCAAGTAGATGAATGACCTTCAACACACACACTCCGTAGGTCGGAAAGGGTATCTAGACCTCCTGAACGCTTGTATTTGATACAAGAAAAGAGTCTGGATGTTCTCTTAGTTGAAGAGACTGATCCTTTCACCTATAGAGAATCGATGTTGGACATCGACTCCGTGAAATGGCAAAGTGCCATGAAATCCGAGTTAGACTCAATGCATGAGAATCAAGTTTGGGACTTGGTTCCGCTTCCCGAAGGAATTGTTCCTATCGGTTGTAAATGGGTTTACAAGAGGGAGCGCGGGCCTGACTGTAAGGTTGAAACTTACAAGGCCCGACTGGTAGTAAAAGGTTACACGCAGCGACCTGGCGTCGACTACGATGAAACTTTTTCACCAGTAGCAATGCTTAAGTCTATTCGGATTTTTCTTTCTATAGCTGCGTATCATGACTATGAGATTTGGTAAATGGATGTCAAAACGGCTTTTCTGAATGGATTTCTTAATGAAGAAATCTATATGGAACAGCCGGAAGGTTTTGCGTCTAGCGAAAACTCAGGTATGGTATGTAAGCTTAAGAAGTCCATTTATGGACTTAAACAAGCTTCACGAAGTTGGAATCTTCGATTCGACGAGATTATTAGATCGTCTGGTTTTCTCAAGAATTCGAAAGAATCCTGTGTGTATCAGATGGCCAGTGGGAGCATGGTCGTATTTTTAGTCCTATATGTTGATGACATCCTAATCATTGGGAATGATTTAGATATGTTACAAAGCTTCAAAGCGTACTGTAGGCACTGCATTTTTACATATAAGTCCCGATGATGAGTCTTGTACGGAGACACTACCTCTTTAGTTGTGAAAGTCGCAGGAAACGGACGTTGGAAGGGTAAAATTGGAAAATGGAATTTTTGTTGGATTTAATCCAGTTGTTTAGCTTCGGTTGCTTGTTGGATCTCTGTTTCAAAGCTTATCCTCGGCCCAAAACCCCCATAAACCACTTACCAAACCATAAACCAAACCTAAACACCCAAGCCTACCCAAAGAACCAAAGCCCACGCCCATGGAGCATAAGTCACGCCCATCACTCTCTAGATTAGGGATAAACACATTTAACACATGCTAAAATCAAGTCAAATCCCTTCCTAATTAAAAGAAATATCATAAATCCCTTTCCTAATCAAAGCCAATTATAATCCTAAATTAGGAGATCATTTCCTTATGAGAGACCAATTAGAGATATGTCACCATCAACAAGAGATTTTTTCCTATTCCGATAAGGAAAGTCACCCCTCCATTGCCTATAAAAAGAACCATCCACCACCCTTCTCAACCCTGGCTCATGCACAAGGGATTCACGCCCAAGGAGTTCTAAAATTCTTCCTCATTTCCGCATATTCAAGTCCCAAACCACCTCCATTGTCGTGAGCAACACACCCTCTCTTTCATCATCTTCAGCCCATTCACGCACTGTCTTCCTTCACCACCCTCAAACTCACGTACTTAGCCTTCCACACAGCCCCTAATTCACGCCAAAACAGACCCTGCACTGCCTCACAAACAGCCTCAAAATCCTCCTCAAACTCACGCCAAAAACCCCACTGCACCATCCTCCACTGCACGCCCAAATAGCCCACTGCACACACCATATTCACTGCCGCAAATTGCACTTCTATTCTGTCTAATTTTGCCGTAACTCTGACT
The DNA here is from genome assembly GCA_019454045.1 of Zanthoxylum bungeanum. Lineage (NCBI taxonomy): Eukaryota > Viridiplantae > Streptophyta > Magnoliopsida > Sapindales > Rutaceae > Zanthoxylum > Zanthoxylum bungeanum. The sequence continues at coordinate 35,484 of SKCR01003376.1, read as the reverse complement.
CTTAAAACAGCCCAGAAAACACCCTGAAACTGCACTAAAAAACTGCATAAAAAATCCCCAAAGAATCACCAAAAACAGCAGCCCCTAGCCCTCAAAAAATGCCCAAAAACAGTCCCTTATACACCCAAAAACAGTGGCCTAAAACAGCAGCAAAACAGCAGCGAAACGGAGTGAAAATAACAGCCCGAACAGTGAAACAGCGAGGAAAGATGTTGAGTTAGTGAACCGGAAGTTTTGCGGATCATCCACCCTTCCAACGGCCGTGTAACTGTAGGGGTTTTTCTAGGGGCTGAATCCGGTAACGCAGCGGAAGCGGGAAAATCAAAATTTTCTGATTTCAAAACTTTTTCTCGGATTAATTAAATAAACATATTTATTTAATATTCCAATATCAAATTATGAAATAAAATTCAATAAATCATATTTAGGTGAATTTACCAAATTACCCTTACATTGGTATTTTGTCCATTTTAGTCCGAAATTGATCTAATCAATTTTGAATGATTCTAAATCATTTCTACGATGAACTTAGCATGTTCAAAACATCAAAACACCAAAAGCACCAAAAATCCCAAATTCCTTCTTCAAGGCCGAATGCACCTCCAAGGTGCCATAATGTGCATTTTGTCATTTCATGCTTCAAAACACATCCAAATGTTATCCAATCAACATGAAACTTTATATGTATCATATACACATCCAAATGCACAACATATATGAAAAACCCCAAATTTGGAATTGGTCATGAACCCTAATTTTTCAATTTCCACAAATTGGACAAATTAGACCAAATACATTAAATCAATTACTTCAATCATCATTCTCACATCCAATCCAAGTCTCAACACAATGAAACAACTCAAGATCAAATATAGGTCATCTAAGAGTGGGTCAAAAACTCTAGATTAGCAACATGGTTTCCAAAACCTTAAAAGAAAACTACTTATTACTACAATAGTCATACACTTCTTCATCACACATGCTTTACACCTCCATCAAAACTTCCATCAACAAAAACCACAAGGAACAAAGAAAGAAATAACCTAAGAATATCATATATTAAAGCCTAGAACCTAAGGAACAATTTCCTTACTAATAGCAAGTTCAAGAAACTTACTAAAAATCCAAGCTTTCTTGATTTTTGTCTTTCTTTTCTCAAGTTTCCTTTGGCTTCTTCAATGGAGTTTCTTTTAGTAAAGTGTATTAGGTTAGCAAATGAAAAAGAAATGAAAACAATATATACTTCTACAATTTTAGCCTTGGCCGAAAATCAAGCAAGCATATACCAAATATTTTCATTTCAATTTCATTTCAAAATCATTTTAATCAACTTGATAAATATCTAAAACACTTTATGGATATTTATTTAAGTCAACAAAGGCAACTAATATCATTTACATCAAATATCCTAATGTAAGATATTTATATTTTAATTAATTTAATCATTTAACAATTAAATAATCAATTAATTAATCAAATACAAATATTTAAATATATGTATAATATTTACATTAAATATTAAAAACATATATTCATTTAGGATATAAGTCAAATAACTTATTTTGACTATTAATTAATGTGTATTTAAATTAATCAAGTATTAAATGTAAATACACAATAATTAGGCAAATGACTATCTAGTCCCTTTAGCACGTATCTTGCGTTTAACCTTTAAACGACTTTATAAATAATCAATATTATTTATTAATGTTTCTCTAGTGCTCTACGAGTATGTTTCATTATTGAGACTCTCTAGATTCAGGTATATCCGTCACGAAATCTAATTTCGTGTCCATAATCTATCCACCCGTAGATTATGACGATCACGGATAATCTCGCTGAACCATACAGGTCGAGGTCATGGCAAATGTATAATTCCTCCGTCACAGGTATCCGAAAAATCCCAGAGATATAGATGTAAACGTCAAATCTCTACGGGGATTATCCAGTCGACTATTCCATTAGCAATCTCTAAAAGAATGTTTAGAACTAGCTTCTAAACTTTACCACGGGCCCATGGTTTTATCTGATTGCTAATCATATGGACTACATATGCTCTGGTACACAGAATTGACGGATCCTATCTTGATACACATAGGACACCCTGAGGATCTATCTACACCCAACGAACAGGCGGAGGTCTGATCTATATAGATCGGTGACGTGACTGCCATCTAAGTGTAGAAGATGTCTCATGTGCCCACAATGGCATCTCAAGTCTAAGAATCACAAGTGCTACTCAACTCGAGAAGATTCTTATTGACGGTTGTGTACCATCCATTAAGAATCTTCGGTGAGTCGTTCAGTGTTTATCCGCTATAAACACCTACACGTCTATACTAGTCTCCAAGACTAATGGTTCATTGAGAAACCATTGGAATCAAATATTCCAGTATACGACATGTACTGGTCTCAACGGGTTTACTATACTGACCAAGTAGTGTAAACCTTGACCAGGAACAATCTGAGAATGACAACGTCATGATACTACTCAATGTCAGTTGTGACGCTTTTGCAACAGTACCATGACTAATCATTCTAAGGTCATTACGTCTTTACCATTTAATAAGATAGATTATATTATAGAAACTGCATATATTATTCATAATAATAATGTTTTACAGAAGTATTCAAAAGAAATACAACCGGGAATTGGCGCTCTGAGCACCAACCCCAACAAAATCTCCCACTTGCTCTAGTGCCAATATCGATTGTATCTAATACCCATCGACTCCACGTGTTTATCAAACAACTTCGGAGGTATGGCCTTCGTCAGCGGGTCTGCTACATTATCTTCACTCGGTACCTTGCACACGACAATATCCCCTCGCGACACATCTCTCGAATGATGTGGTACTTGTGTTCCACATGCTTCGACTTCTGATGCCCCATCGGTTCCTTTGCTTGCGCAATGGCTCCAGTATTATCACAGTATAATGGAATCGCATTCTCGATACTTGGGACAACTCCCAATTCTGTGATAAAGTTCTTTATCCACACAGCCTCTTTTGCAGCTTCAGAAGCTGCAATATATTCCGCCTCAGTGGTGGAATCAGCTGTCGATCCCTGTTTGGAAGTCTTCCAACAAACTGCACCTCCGTTAAGGGTAAAGACAAATCCAGATGTAGACTTTCTATCATCGGGATCCGATTGAAAATCGGAGTCTGTATACCCATTAACCTGCAGTTCGTTTCCTCCATAAATTATTAACTTATCCTTGTTACCTTTAAGATACTTTAGGATATGTTTAATGGCCATCCAATGGTCATTACCTGGATTGGACTGATATCGACTAGTTACGCTAACAGCGAAACTTATATCAGGCCTCGTACACAACATGGCATACATTATGCTACCCAACACGAAACATAAGGTTGGTTAGACATTCTAACCTTCTCATCTTCTGTTTGTGGACACATCTTCTTACAAAGATGAATCCCATGTCTGAACGGTATGTTTACTGTCTTATAGTTACAAAACTATACCGTTCCAAGATCTTATCTATGTACGTTGATTGGGATAGCCCAATCAGCCTCCTTTGTCTATCTCTATAGAGTTTTATCCCTAAAACATAGGAAGCTTCTCCCAGGTCCTTCATGGAGAAATTCTTACAGAGGTACGCTTTGAGGCTTTGTAACATACCTAAATCATTCCCAATGATTAGGATGTCATCAACATATAGGACTAAAAATACGACCATGCTCCCACTAGTCTTCTAATACACACATGATTCTTCCGAATTCTTGAGAAAACCAGACGATCTAATAATCTCGTCGAATCGAAGATTCCAACTTCGTGAAGCTTGTTTAAGTCCATAAATGGACTTCTTAAGCTTACATACCATACCCGAGGTTTCGCTGGACGCAAAACCTTTCGACTGTTCCATATAGATTTCTTCATCAAGAAATCCATTTAGAAAAGCCGTTTTGACATCCATTTGCCAAATCTCGTAGTCATGATACGCAGCTATAGAAAGCAAAATCTGGATAGACTTAAGCATTGCTACTGGTGTGAAAAAGTTTCATCGTAGTCGATGCCAGGTCGCTGCGTGTAACTTTCGCTACCAGTCGGGCATTGTAAGTCTCAACCTTACCATCAGGCCCGCGCTTCCTCTTGTAAACCCATTTACAACCGATAGGAACAATTCCTTCGGGAAGCGGAACCAAGTCCCAAACTTGATTCTCATGCATTGAGTCTATCTCGGATTTCATGGCACTTTGCCATTTCACGGAGTCGATGTGTCCAACATCGATTCTCTATAGGTGAAAGGATCTGTCTCTTCAACTAAGAGAACATCCAGATTCTTTTCTTGTATCAAATACAAGCGTTCAAGAGGTCTAGATACCCTTTCCGACCTACGGAGTGTGTGTGTTGAAGGTCCTTCATCTACTTGAACTTCAGGTTCCTCCGTTGGTTCGTTGTTTTCAGGTTGGACTTCATCAAGCTCAACCTATCTATGATTACCACCTTCTGACAAAAATTCTACTTCTAGAAATTTAGCGAAGCGAGCTACGAACACATTTCGATGCTCGGTATCATAGAACAGATATCCTCTCGTATTCGAAGGATATCCAACAAACCTAAACTTTTACCCTCGAGGCGAAAGCTTATCTTGCTGAGTCACCCTGACATAGGCAGGACAACCTCAAACCTTAATATAATTAAGATTTGGTCTCCTACCGAACCATATCTGATACGAAGTCGTAGGAACAGGTTTTGAAGGAATCTTGTTCAAAATATGTGCGGCTGTTAAGAGAGAGTAGCCCCATAAATAATAGGGCAAATCTGTGAAACTCAACATTGATCGGACCATATCCAATAAAGTCCGATTTCTCCTCTCAGACACTCCATTGTGTTGTGGAGTACCTGGAGGAGTATATTGAGCAAGAATCCCATTCTCCTTCATATAATCCATGAACTCACCACTCATATATTCGCCGCCTCAATCTGATCGAAGGCATTAATATATTTATTACCAGTTTGTTTTTCTACTTCATTTTGGAACTCTTTGAACTTTTCAACGGTTTCCGATTTATGTCTCATCAAATAGACATAACCGTACCGTGACAGATCATCGGTAAAGGTAACGAAGTACGAATAACCACTGTGAGTAGTTTGACTTAGTGGACCACATACATCAGAATGTACGAGTTCTAGTAAGTTATGGCACGGTGTCCAACACCAGAAAATGGGGCTTTTGTCATTTACCCTGAATACAGGATTCACAAGTTGGATAGGATTCAATGGTAAGATCTGGTATCAAACCATTCCTAACCAATTGGATAAGGCGTTTAACGCCAATGTGACCAAGTCGCATATGCCAAAGTTCAGTATTATTAATTTCAGGTAAACTACGTTTATTAACTCCAGTATTTAATATATCTTTTAAGTTTGCAATGTATAATGACCATGCTGGTTTGGACAACAAATGATCTGAATATTATTACTATCATATAAATATAAAGAACTGTTCTTAATATTAATACAAAAGCCTTCTGTATCCAATACAAAAAGTGATATAATATTAGCTACACATCCAGGTACAAAATGACATTCATTTAACAAAAATGTCCCATTCGGCAATGAGATCTCGCATACTCCCACTGCAACTGCATCCAAAGAGTCTCCACTCCCGAACCGCAACTGCATCTCCCCGGGCTTCAGCCTCCTACTTTCCTTCAGCACCTGCAACGAATTGCAAATGTGAATGGGACAAGCAGAATCTAAAATCCAGTTGGATGTAACGGCTTCACAAGCCAAAGATAAATCAATAACTGGAAAAATAAAAGTACCTGATGTAGATGCTCTGTCTCTCCTCAGCTGGGCGATGTAATCAGGACAGTTCCTTTTCCAATGCCCGACTTTGCCGCAGTGGTGGCATTTGTCTTCAGAAGCCCTCTTGGGCTTAGCAATCTTCGCCTGTTGTTGAGGACCGAAAGCCTTCTTCTTCTTCCCTTTCTTCTTCTTTCCCTTGGACCATCCTTGGGAAGAAGCAGAGAGAGAAGTAGATCTAGGTGGGCGAGTCGGTACTCCCTTCTTAAGATCCTCTTCTGCCGTGAGCAACATCCTATGTAGCTCCTGGTAGACAGACAGTCCCGTTCATGTTGAAGTACATCACGAACTGGTGAAATGAAACTGGAAGTGAACCAAGAATGACACTCCTATCGAGAACGTCATTCAAGATGAGATTATGTTGCCTCAATTGATCGATCAAATCGATCATCTGAAGAACATGTGGGCTAACATTTTGCCCCCATCCAGACGCGCATGGAACAGTTCCATGGCGACTTTGTGAACAATCACTTGTTCTTGGTTCTCAAACGATTGTCTCAATCGCGTCATCATACTATAAGAATCTAGCATACCATAGTACTGTTGCTTGAGTTTCGGAGACAAGTGAACTAGGATGTATGATTTAACCCTTAAATCATCATCCTTCCAAGTTTCAAAAACTTGGCGTTCCTCCTCCGAAGCATCCGCACCCCAGCAAGGGGCAACGGACCCTCAAGAACATATCCCAGCTTTTCAGAATCGAGGACAATCCTCAAATCCAATTCCCAGTCAGCGAAGTTCTCAGCACCTTTCAGTTTGTTCGCATCAAGCATACGCGCAAACTGATTTGTGGATTGTGCCGCCATCGCCAATCTATCATATAGATCACGAAAAACGGTTAGCAGAAAATAAGCAATTTCATATAATATCAAAAGCATAAACTAGATCATGGATTTTTAATCTAAAAATGCCCCTCACACTAAATCATGCAATATTGTAATCCCCAAACAGAATACAAGGATTTAATAATTAAATTAAATACTAATAGTGAAAGGTGGATCCCGTGAATATATTTCGGCTCACAGCAGAGGCACGGTCTCGCCTACGTATATTCATCAGGTAGACAACTCGTTTGTCAATCATTCTCTAATGACTCCTGGGTTTCGGTCCTGGTCGTTTCTCGTTGTCGCTGCGAAGGCAGGCCCACAAGGAGACGTACCAAGGTTAAACTCGTCAATGATAAACTCAAGTTACTTACGTAATCCTGACAGCTAGGACACGTTCAGAATTCCGCTTTTACTTGAATTTACCTAGTATCTGATATACATCCAGTATAAATAAATCTCTATCGGCTACACCCTCACAGTAGAAGCACGGTCTCGGATGTAGTCACAGAGAAGTATTCATAAACCGTATTGATAAGACGGACCACATAACATGCATCAAATACATAATTACATTAAAACCTTATTAATTAGGGATTTTCCGCTAAGTGTCATACACCCTAAATTTAACCAAATTAGATTATAATAAGCATGTATAAAGTCAAGAAAACATGATTAAACATTGATTTAAATAACGCTAATCATTTTAGGGGGCCTAGAATCAGACTCGCTCTGATACCATTTTGTAGGGGTTTTTCTAGGGGCTGAATCCGGTAACGCAGCGGAAGCGGGAAAATCAAAATTTTCCGATTTCAAAACTTTTTTCTGGAATTAATTAAATAAACATTATTATTTAAATTCTAATAATCAAATTATGAAATAAAATTCAATAAATCATATTTAGTGTGAATTTACCAAATTACCCTTACTTGGTATTTTGTCCATTTTAGTCCGAAATTGATCTAATCAATTTTGAATGATTCTAAATCATTTCTAAGATGAACTTAGCATGTTCAAAACATCAAAACACCAAAAGCACCAAAATCTCAAATTCCTTCATCAAGGCCGAATGCACCTCCAGGTGCCATAATGTGCATTTTGTCATTTCATGCTTCAAAACACATCCAAATGTTATCCAATCAACATGAAACTTTATATGTATCATATACACATCCAAATGCACAACATATATGAAAAAACCCAAATTTGGAATTGGTCATGAACCCTAATTTTTCAATTCCACAAATTGGACAAATTAGACCAAATACATTAAATCAATTACTTCAATCATCATTCTCACATCCAATCCAAGTCTCAACACAATGAAACAACTCAAGATCAAATCTAGGTCATGTAAGAGTGGGTCAACAACTCTAGATTAGCAACATGGTTTCCAAAACCTTAAAAGAAAACTTATTACTACAATAGTCATACACTTCCTTCATCACACATGCTTTACACCTCCATCAAAACTTCCATAAAAAAAAAACACAAGGAACAAAGAAATAAATAACCTAAGAATATCATATATTAAAGCCTAGACCAAAGGAACATTTTCCTTACTAACAGCAAGTTCAAGAAACTTACTAAAAATCCAAGCTTTCTTGATTTTTGTTTTTTTTTCTCAAGTTTCCTTTGGCTTCTTCAATGGAGTTTCTTTTAGTAAAGTGTATTAGGTTAGCAAATGAAAAAGAAATGAAAACAATATATACTTCTACAATTAGCCTTGGCCGAAAATCAAGCAAGCATATACCAAATATTTTCATTTCAATTTCATTTAAAAATCATTTTAATCAACTTGATAAATATCTAAAACACTTTATGGATATTTATTTAAGTCAACAAAGGCAACTAATATCATTACATCAAATATCCTAATGTAAGATATTTATATTTTAATTAATTTAATCATTTAACAATTAAATAATCACTTAATTAATCAAATACAAATATATTAAATATATGTATATATTTACATTAAATATTAAAAACATATATTCATTTAGGATATAAGTCAAATAACTTATTTTGACTATTAATTAATGTGTATTTAAATTAATCAAGTATTAAATGTAAATACACAATAATTAGGCAAATGACTATCTAGTCCCTTTAGCACGTATCTTGCGTTTAACCTTTAAACGACTTTATAAATAATCAATATTATTTATTAATGTTGCTCTAGTGCTCTACGAGTATGTTTCATTATTGAGACTCTCTAGATTCAGGTATATCCGTCACGAAATCTAATTTCGTGTCCATAATCTATCCACTCGTAGATTATGACGATCACGGATAATCTCGCTGAACCATACAGGTCGAGGTCATGGCAAATGTATAATTCCTCCGTCACAGGTATCCGGAAAAATCCCAGAGATATAGATGTAAACGTCAAATCTCTACGGGGATTATCCAGTCGACTATTCCATTAGCAATCTCTAAAAGAATGTTTAGAACTAGCTTCTAAACTTTACCACGGGCCCATGGTTTTATCTGATTGCTAATCATATGGACTACCTATGCTCTGGTACACAGAATTGACGGATCCTATCTTGATACACATAGGACAACCCCTGAGGATCTATCTACACCCAACGAACAGGCGGAGGTCTGATCTATATAGATCGGTGACGTGACTGCCATCTAAGTGTAGAGAATGTCTCATGTGCCCACAATGGCATCTCAAGTCTAAGAATCACAAGTGCTACTCAACCAAGAAGATTCTTATTGACTTTGGTGTACCATCCATTGAGAATCTTTGGTGAGTCATTCAGTGTTTATCCGCTATAAACACCTACACGTCTATACTAGTCTCCAAGACTAATGGTTCATTGAGAAACCATTGGAATCAAATATTCCAGTATACGACATGTACTGGTCTCAACGGGTTTACTATACTGACCAAGTAGTGTAAACCTTGACCAGGAACAATCTGAGAATGACAACGTCATGATACTACTCAATGTCAGTTGCGACGCTTTTGCAACAGTACCATGACTAATCATTCTAAGGTCATTACGTCTTTACCATTTAATAAGATAGATTATATTATAGAAACTGCATATATTATTCATAATAATAATGTTTTACAGAAGTATTCAAAAGAAATACAACCGGTAATTGGCGCTCTGAGTACCAACCCCAACCGTAACGCCCTTTCGTGAGTCGACAAAAGAAGTTAGACTTGAGGGCACCTTTTTACTTTTTATCTTTTGTTTATTTTGTTTATTTTAAAAATATGATCGCATGAGAGTCGTTGAAGCATGATGTGATTGTTGGATGAGCGAAATATGTGTTCCCTTTTGTGGTATATAGGATGGAAACCCGGACGTAAATTCTGTAGCTGAATCTGAATAGACGGTGGTGCGGTTTGTACTCGGGATACAATGCCACGTATCACTTAAGAGACACGTATTTCGTCTCATCCAAACTTGTATTTGAGCATGATATAGTTTGTAGGTTATTTATTTATTATTTAAAGTATGCATTAGCCTAGTTTATTATTTATTTCCAAAGCATGATTACGTCATTTTTAAGCATGATATTTTGTTTAGTTTTATGTTTATGTTTGAATAGTTATTTGTTTATTTTGTTTTGATGGTTCAATATGCTCATTGTGTGGTATTGTGTTTTCCGTTTAATGACTTACTTTCCAAGCATGCAAATTTAGATTATGAGTTATTTTGATGAATACAAACTAGACATAGGTTACCCTTGAGCATGAATGTTGAGTAGATTCGGTTAGTTTATTGCACAAATCATATCATCACAAGTGACATAAGTAAGGGACCATTCCGAACCCAACGGTTTGAGGTCTTCCCTTGCGAGGGGTGAGTGCGGCCTTAAATCTCATTTTCCCGGGTCATACCGGGTGGCGACTCCATGTTATTTCTCCAGTTTAGTTCCACCGCGAGCTATTCCGTGCTCCCAACTAGGCTGCGAGCCTAGAACAACATCGTTAGTTTATGTGTCCTACAGTCTGGCGACTCCACTGGGGATAGAGAATTGGCCCCGAAATAATGTCTTGTAATGATTGTGATTTGTGCTTTAGTTAACTGTGTTTACTGTGGGTTGAAAGGGGTTTAATCGAAGGCATTATTAAGGCTAGGTGATGGTTTGGTGTCTTCCTTCATTCACTACCTTTCTATAAGGAAAAGTTGTGAAGGCACCAAGATAATCATTACCCGTAGCTCGTTGTGACGGACTAGTTTGGAGGACTCGTTGTTTATTCCTGTCACCAAGGTGATAATAGCCTAAGAGACTGGGTATTAAGAGAGTTCGCTCAACCCTCTCTCTGGGGAATCTACAATGGGAAACTCATTCGACAGTTAGTCACACACAATAACTCGTTGGTACGTACCGCAAGGTATAAAAAAGGTGCGTTCACTTGGTTGCTTGAACCCTTGAGTGGGGAGTCCTAGTGTGGACAATCCTTAGTCCGCGAGAGCCTTTTTCCGCACTCCCGTAAACCCACATATGAACCTTAGTCGTAGAATTAGTAGAAATTATTTTGTATGTTGATGTTTTGGGCCGTCGTCATTTGGATCCAGTTGGACCTTTTGTCAAAAGATGTGAGCTTGTTGGGCCATTTAAACTCGGACGAGTTCGTGTCCTTTGACAGTTGGCTCAAAGCTTCTAAAATGCTGATGGGCCATCTTATGTTTGGGCCTCTTATCATTTGAAGTTGTTTAGCCATGTTATCGCAAAAGTGTAAACCTGTTGGGCCTTTTTCAACTGGGACAAGTTTGCACCTCACAACAGTATGATTAAATGCTTTAAAATGGTAATGGGCTGACTTATATATTCCATGCATCGCACGCATCGCACGCATCTCATGCATACATGCATCATGTTAACCTTCTGTGTCTTAAAAGCCATCATAGATATCCGTTGGGTTAGAAAGGAAAAAAGATTTGTCAAAAAGAGTTTAGCAAACATGAGTATCGGGAAAAGGAAACCGAAGAACAGAAAACTGTACGGCAATGATAGAAAGACCATGGTGGGCCAAAAAAAATGAAAAATGAAAAAAAAAAGAAAAAAAAAAGAAAAAAATTGTTGTTTGTTTTTAGTCCTTGACAGTTAGACATAAGTCCAATGATGAAATCGTTTGCTTTAGGGAGAAATCTTAGAAACGATAAACCATTGACGTGCTTTTATCTGATACTTTGAGTAATTGATCTATGTTAGACTCGCAAGCACTTGATTATGGTTCTTAGCAGTGAAAACCTGAGTAGTTAGCAAAGTGACTAGTCGAAGAAATTGTAGGTCGGTGAATGACCGTTTGCTTAGATGTCTATCTTGATTTGCTTATGTTATGATGTGTGGTATGGTTGAAAATGAAAGAAAAGTCTCTAAAGAAAAGAATTGAACCACTTATAACCGATAAGCGTGAAACTACCCATGGGCGAGTATTAGGACCACCATGAGGAGAAATGCTACCTTAAAGGGTAGGTGTGTTGAAAAAAAAAAAAAGAAGTTCAAAATGAAAAGAAAAAAGAAAGAGACAAAAGAGAAAGAAAATCATACCACATTGAGCACAGAAAAGCAAATGTAGGAATAATTGAGACATCTAGGTTGGTTTGACCCATCGATCCCAATTTTTGACGAAATCATTGAGTTGGCTCACCTGGGGATGAATCTGCAAATGAACCTTTGCACACACACACTTTGAGTCTGGCTTAGATCATTTATTCAAAGACTTGGATTTGAGTTACGTTGAATGTTTTGAAGGTTCTCTGGTTTCATTACTGAGCATTCCTTGAGGGCAATAATATGTGTAACTATTGGGACTATTTCGTAGCATGTGATATAGTATGATTATATGGAATACCACATCACGTGGTCCACCTTGACCTAGTGCAAACAGCGAAAAGCAGAAAGCTAAATCAAGACTGGGAGTGACTAGTCTACCACCTCACAAATGAGGGACGTAATGGGAACTTGAGCTATGAGACAAAAGAGAACCAACCAATAACCAAAAGAGAACTGGCAGAAGGAAATTGCAAGCAGACCCAGGGGACGACCAAAGACTTTTGTAGGCAAGAAGCATCGAGGAGCACAAGGAAGACCTAACCCATCGGAATAGGAAACACATATATGCATGCGTGCATACACGTCATACACACGCAATTTTGTCTTGTTTTTGTTCGCAGTTTTTAAAGAAAATGAGAAATCGGCAAATGCAAGCCAACCAGAAATAGCAACATAGCATCATCAGTTTCGGGAATGAATCCCAGGGTCGAGGCCCACACTATCATCAGTTTCGGGAAGGAATCCCAGGGTCGAGCCCCACATCGTCAGAGTTTTGGAATGAATCCCAGGGCCGAGGCCCACACCGTCAGAGTTTTGGAATGAATCCCAGGGCCGAGGCCCACATCGTCAGAGTTTTGGAATGAATCCCAATGGGCGAAGCCCGCATTACCAGCAGTTTTTGGGATGCGTCCCAGGGTCGAGGCCCACGCCAGTATCAGTTTGGGGCGAGGCCCACGCCAGTATCAGTTTGGGGTGAGGCCCACATTAGTATCAGTTTGGGGCGAGGCCCATATCAGTTTGGGGCGAGGCCCACATCAGTGTCAGTTTGGGGCGAGACCCACATCAGTATCAGTTTGGGGCGAGACCCACATTAGTATCAGTTTGGGGCGAGGCCCACATCAGTATCAGTTTGGGGTCGAGGCCCACATCAGTATCAGTTTCGGGGATGAGTCCCAGGGCCGAGGCCCATATTGTCAGCGGTATTGGGATGCGTCCCAGGGTCGAGGGCCCACTGCATCATCAGTTGTAGTTCAGGGATGCGTCCCAGGGTCGAGGACCCGCTACACCATTAGTTTGAGGGCGAGGCCCACATTGTCAGCGGTATTGGGATGCGTCCCAGGGTCGAGGCGCCCCCGTTGTTGGTTGTAGTTCTGGGATGCGTCCCAGGGTCGAAGGCCCACTATATCATCAGTTGTAGTTCCGAGATACGTCCCAGGGTAGAGGACCCGCTACACCATTAGTTTGAGGGCGAGGCCCACATTATCAGCGGTATTGGGATGCGTCCCAGGGTCGAAGCACCCCCGTTGTTGGTTGCAGATTTAGGATGCGTCCCAGGGTCGAGGCGCCCCCGTTGTTGGTTGCAGTTTTGGGATGCGTCCCAGGGTCGAGGGCCCACTACATCATCAGTTTTAGTTCCGGGATGCGTCCCAGGGTCGAGGACCCACTACATCATCAGTTTGAGGGCGAGGCCCACATTGTCAGCGGTATTGGGATGGTCCCGGGGTCGAGGCGCCCCCGTTGTCGGTTGCAGTTTCGAGATGTGTCCCAAGGACGAGGGCCCACTGCATCATCAACACAGTTTGAGAATGAACAAAGCCGAGAATGGAGCACAGTTCGGTAATGAACAAGCCGGGAATGGCACTCCGAGAATGGAGCATAGTTCGAGAATGAACAAGTCGATAATGGCACTCCGAGAATGGAGCACGGTTCGGGAATGGACCACATCACAGTAACAGTTTGGGAATGAACCACATCACAGTAACGGTTTGGGAACGAACCACATCACAGTAACGGTTCGGGAATGAACCACCTCACAGTAACGGTTTGGGAATGGACCACCTCACACAGTAACGGTTCGGGAATTGACCACCTCACAGCATGGTTTGAGAACGAACCATCACATTATCAGTATCAATCTTGCCAGGTATGGCACTTTGGGGGCGAGGCCCACATCATTATCAGTATCAGTCTGGCCGGGTATGGCACTCTGGGGGCGAGGCCCACATCAAACATTAGTATCAGTTTTACCGGGTATGGCACTCCGGGTATGGAGACATCACATCAGTCTTGCCAGGTATGGCACTCCGGGTATGGAGACACAACATCAATTTTTCCAGGTACGCCACTACGGGTATGGAGACACAACATCAGTTTTGCCAGGTACGGCACTCCGGGTATGGAGACATTATTGCGACACCCTAGGTACGGGGTTTAGCACTCCGGGTATGAAGACAGCAGTATCAGTTTTGCCGGGTATGGCACTCCGGGTATGGTGACACATCATCAGTTTTTCCGGGTATGGCACTCCGGGAATGGAGACACATCAACACTAGTATCAGTCTTGCCGGGTAGGGCACTCTGGGGGCGAGGCCCACATCATTATCGGTATCAGTCTTGCTAGGTATGGCATTCTGGGGGCGAGGCCCACATTGGTTCAGATCAGTTTTGCCAGGTACGACATTCCGGGTATGGAGACATCAGATCAATTCAGCTAGGTACGGCATACAGAAAACTGCGACACCTAGGTACGGGGTTAGCACGCCAGGTACGGCATCTAGAAAACTGTGACACCCTAGGTATGGGGTTAGCATTCAGACAATTGTGGCACTCTAGGTACGGAGACGCAACTGCGACACCCTAGGTACGGGGTTAGTATTCAGAAAACTGCGACACCCTAGGTACGGGGTTAGCACGCCAGGTACGGCATGTGGACTATTGTGGACTACTGCGACACCCTAGGTACGGGGTTAGCACGCCGGGTACGACATCTAGACAATTGTGACACCCTAGGTACGGGGTTAGCATTCAGACAATTGCGGCACTCTAGGTACGGAGACGCAACTGCGACACCCTAAGTACGGGGTTAGTATTCAGAAAACTGCGACACCCTAGGTATGGGGTTAGCACGCCAGGTACGGCATTCAGACCACAGCAACACCCTAGGTACGGGGTTAGCACGCCAGGTACGGCATGTGGACTATTGTGGACTACTACGACACCCTAGGTACGGGGTTAGCATTCAGACTACTGTGACACCCTAGGTACAGGGTTAGCATTCAGACAATTGCCGCACTCTAGGTACGGAGACGCAACTGCGACACCCTAGGTACGGGGTTAGCATTCAGAAAACTGCGACACCCTAGGTACAGGGTTAGCACGCCAGGTACGGCATTCAGACCACAGCGACACCCTAAGTACGGGGTTAGCACGCCAAGTACCACATGTGGACTATTGTGGACTACTGCGACACCCTAGGTACGGGGTTGGCATTCAAACAACAACAACATCACTGTGGCACTCTAGGTACGGAGACGCAACCACGACGCCCTAGGTACGGGGTTTAGCATAATCAAATCAACTCACATCAGCATGGCAAGTCAAGTGGCAGCTAGTGAGCCAGGTAAGTAAAAATGCATTGCACGTACTTTGATAGGATTGTCATTGTCACACACTGCACAAGTCCCATCAAAGTGGGGGCGACTGTAGGCACTGCATTTTTGTATATAAATCCCAATGATGAGTCTTGTACGGAGACACTACCTCTTTAGTTGTGAAAGTCGCGGGAAACGGACGTTGGAAGGGTAAAATTGGAAAATGGAATTTTTGTTGGATTTAATCCAGTTGTTTAGCTTCGGTTGCTTGTTGGATCTCTGTTTCAAAGCTTATCCTCGGACCAAAACCCCCATAAACCACTTACCAAACCTAAACACCCAAGCCTACCCAAAGAACCAAAGCCCACGCCCATGGAGCCTAAGTCACGCCCATCACTCTGTAGATTAGGGATATGCACATTTAACACATGCTAAAATCAAGTCAAATCCCTTCCTAATTAAAAGAAATCTCATAGATCCTTTTCATAATCAAAGCCAATCCTAATCCTAAATTAGGAGATCATTTCCTTATGAGATACCAATTAGAGAGATGTCACCATCAATAGGAGATTCTTTCTTATTCCAATAAGGAAAGGCACCCCTCCCTTGCCTATAAAAAGAACCATTCACCACCCTTCTCAACCCTAGCTCATGCACAAGAGATTCACGCCCAAGGAGTTCTAAAATTCTTCCTCATTGCCGCATATTCAAGTCCCAAACCACCTCCATTGCCGTGAGCAACACACCCTCTCCTTCATCATCTTCAGCCCATTCACGCATTGTCTTCCTTCACCACCCTCAAACTCACGCACTTAGCCTTCCACACAGCCCCTAATTCACGCCAAAACAGACCATGCACTGCCTCACAAACAGCCCCAAAATCCTCTCAAACTCACGCCAAAAATCCCACTGCACATCCTCCACTGCACGCCCAAATAGCCCACTGCACACACCATATTCACTGCCACAAATTGCACTTCTATTCTGTCTAATTTTACCGTAACTCTGACCCTTAAAAACAGCCCAGAAAACACCCTGAAACTGCACTAAAAACTGAATAAAAAAAACCCCCAAAGAATCACCAAAAACAGCAGCCCCTAAACCTCAAAAAATGCCCAAAAACAATCCTTTATACACCCAAAAACAGTGGCCTAAAAATAGCAGCAAAACAGCAGCGAAACGGAGTGAAAACAGCAGCCCAAACAGCGAAACAGTGAGGAAAGACGTTGAGTTAGTGAACCGGAAGAGTTGCGGATCATCCACCCTTCCAACGGCCGTGTAACGCCATTTCGTGAGACGACAAAAGAGGTTAGACCTGAGGGCACCTTTTTACTTTTTATCTTTTGTTTATTTTGTTTATTTTAAAAATATTATCGCATGAGAGTCGTTTGAAGCATGATGTGATTGTTGGATGAGCGGAATATGTGTTCCCTTTTGTGGTATATAGGATGGAAACCCGGACGTAAATTCCGTAGCCGAATCCGAATAGACGGTGGTGCGATTTGTACTCAGGATACAACGCCACGTATGTGGGAACACAGAAATCTGGGGCGACGCATGCTGTCCCGGGCTCGCGGCCCGGTCGGGAGTACGGAGTAGCCACGGGGGACTAAACCGGAGAATAATGGAGTCGCCACCCGGTGTGAACCGGGAAAATGAGATTTAAGGCCGCACTCACCCCTCGCAAGGGAAGACCTCAAACCGTTGGGTTCGGAATGGTCCCTTACTTATGCCATTTGTAATGAAAGGATTTACATAATAATTTAATCAGGCTTAAGTAACACTTATTCCTAGGAATATCATGCTTCTATATTCATGGGTACAAAATAACACTCATACATACATTTCACATATATCTCATATCTAATAACACATGCCTAAAAATACCTCAAAGTAACAATGAACATACAACTTCATTCAGCATATCATATTCATGAAAACACAAGCATACATAATATCCGCACAAGCATACATGTGAGCACTTTTCCAAGTGATAAATGGAATTGTATCCCAAGTACAGACCGCATTACCGTCCATTCGGAATCGGCTACGAAATTTATGTATGGGTTTCCATCCGATATATCACAAGAATAATACTCCAAAGTCATCATGGCATAGGCATATGAATCGTAATGCGTTAAATCAAGACTAAGGCAAACGACGCAACTAATGGAATAAACATGCTTTTAATTATTATGTGCACAAAGATAAGAATGACTATGTGTGGTTCCATAAAAAAATCACCTAAGAAACAATTATACGTGGCATGTGATGAATATGTCTCAGTTCAGTGTGTTCGCGTTCGTGTAGCGTTCATAAACGCGTTCGAACGGAAATGAAACAGAATGCTCACGTTCGTATGGCGTTTGTTAACGCGTTCGAACGGAAATGAAACAGAATGCTCACGTTCGTATGGCGTTTGTTAACGCGTTCGAACGGAAATGAGACCTGATGCATGATAAGGCAAAATGTATGCGCGTTCGAGTTGCGTTCGTAAACGCGTTCGAACGGGAACAGACCTGATGCATGAAATGGGATGCAATACATAAACAACAAAATAAAGGGGCGCGGCGAAGTACTGCCGTAAAGGTGGACTTTTGGGGCTCTTGGTCTCTTAAA
This sequence comes from Zanthoxylum bungeanum, assembly GCA_019454045.1. Classification (NCBI taxonomy): domain Eukaryota; kingdom Viridiplantae; phylum Streptophyta; class Magnoliopsida; order Sapindales; family Rutaceae; genus Zanthoxylum; species Zanthoxylum bungeanum. The sequence goes on along the minus strand of SKCR01003376.1, from coordinate 17,087 downwards.
TATAGGACCTTTAGACCAACATACTAAGCCCATGCGCGTCACATCACACATACAAAAATAGAGCCAATCATATCAAAACCAAGTATGCCCGATTGAACACATCTTACATCCAATCCGAACACACATCAACCGGCGCGGCAAAGAATCGTGGTAAAGGGTTTTAACCCCTCCCCATAAGGATCTTTCATTCCACTTACTAAGCCCATGCGCTTGATTGAACCATGCATAAAAAGATAAAGTCAATAATATCAAACTAAGTATGTCCGATTGAACGTATCTTGCATCCAACCGAACACACATCAACCGGCGCGGCGAAGTAGTGTCACAAAGGTGGCCTTTTCGGCTCTTCGTCTCTCAAATAGAGGACCTTTGGACTAACTCACTAAGCCCATGCGCTTGATTGAATCATGCATAAATAAACAACATACAGAATTCAAGTGACGAAAAATAAACAAACCAAAGCAACACAAGGCAAAAGATAGTGCCGTTTACTCAAGCGGTACGTGGAGTTGTGTCCCGAGTACAGATCATATTACCGTCCATTCGGAATCGGCTATGAAATTTTTGTCCGGGTTTCCATCCGATATACCGCGAGAGTTAACACATTTCTCATTCATCCCATACCCACAACACACATCATACACAAGCAAGATTTAACAAACAAATAAAATACAATCCAAATAAATAACAAAGATCAAATAAAGATGAGTGTGAAAAGTACCCTCAGGTCTAACCTTTTAGCCAACTTCAGGCTTGCGTTTCACGGATGTCGGAAGGGTACAGCTCCTCAACTTCTCGATTCACTGGTTCAGCGTCCTAGCTCACTGCTTTGCTATTTTGCTTGCGATTCGAACTCCGTTCTGCTCTGTTCGGCCTCTATCTTGCTGCTCACGGCTCGGGCCACCTATTTTAACGTTTCAATGAACTGTTTCAAGTTTGCGTGGGTTCTTAGTGCAGTTGTGTGTGATTATTTTTAAGATTATGAATGCAGTTTTATGTTACTGTTTTTAAGGTTTTTTAGGGACCGTTTTAAGAGGATTTGGGCTGTTGTTTTAGGGTGATTCAGGGGCTGTTTAGGCGTGCTTTAGGGGGCTGGTTTTGAGTGTTTATTAAGTGGTGTTTCAGTGGTTGTAAGGGTTGTATGGGGGGGATGTGTTCTTGGTGGTGATAGGGGGTGTTGTAAATCGGCTAAGGAATGGGGATGGTGGATGTATGGTTTTCGGCCAAGAGAGAGTGAGATGAAGAGAATTATTCTTTACTTGTTATGGTTCTAATGCCGTGAATTGTAAGAGATTAGAGAGAGTTGGGTGTGAATTATATGTGTCTGAAGGAGACAATGGCTTTGGTTAGGGGTTGTTTATATAGAAGATGTCTAGGGTTTTCTTCTTGTCTCACAAGGAAAGGATTTGGTATTCAATTAGGATTTCCAAGAAAGGTATACACAAGATTGAGGGGGGACACAATATTTTAAATTAGGAAGTTGTAATATTTAATTTGTGTTGGTTTAGGAATACAAATATTTTAGATTGGTAATTATCTTATTAGATTAGGAAGTCAAATATATGATTGGTTTTAATTGGTTAGGATTGATTTTAATTAGGCATATCTTCTTTTTAGTTTTAGTATATAATATATTCAAATTATTTAAATTAGGCATGATTTTAGTTTAAGTTTGGTAAATGTTTTAAATATTTTATTTAATGTTTAATGATTAAATTAATATTTATTTATTTAATTTGGGATGTGTTTTATGGGCTTTGGGGGGCTAAATGGGCTGGGGTGTGAGGCTAGCAGCAAAACCAGAATTACCGACACCGTTCGAACGCGACACGAACGCCCGCAATCTGTTTGCCGTTCGAACGAAGTAACGAACGCAGCACTAACGAAGACAGTGAGCTTGTTTACTCTGAATTTCCCCTTCCGATATCCGTTTCCCGCGGCTTTCGTGACTCAAAAGGTAGTGCCTCCAAATGAGACTCATCATCGGGTTTCACATGCAAAAATGCAATGCCTACAACGTATCACTTAAGAGACACGTATTTCGTCTCATCCAAACTTGTATTTGAGCATGATATAGTTTGTAGGTTATTTATTTATTATTTAAAGTATGCATTAGCCTAGTTTATTATTTATTTCCAAAGCATGATTACGTCATTTTTAGGCATGATATTTTGTTTAGTTTTATGTTTATGTTTGAATAGTTATTTGTTTATTTTGTTTTGATGGTTCAATATGCTCATTGTGTGGTATTGTGTTTGCCGTTTAATGACTTACTTTCCAAGCATGCAAATTTAGATTATGAGTAATTTTGATGAATACAAACTAGACATAGGTTACCCTTGAGCATGAATGTTGAGTAGATTCGGTTAGTTTATTGCACAAATCATATCATCACAAGTGACATAATTAAGGGACCATTCCGAACCCAACGGTTTGAGGTCTTCCCTTGCGAGGGGTGAGTGCGGCCTTAAATCTCATTTTCCTGGGTCACACCGGGTGGCGACTCCATGTTATTTCTCCGGTTTAGTTCCACAGCGAGCTATTCCGTGCTCCCAACTAGGCCGCGAGCCTAGAACAGCGTCGTCAGTATCTGTGTCCTACACGTACCTCTGTAAGAATTTCTCCATGAAGGACCTGGGTGAAGCTTCCTATGTTTTAGGGATAAAACTCTATAGAGATAGACAAATGAGGCTGATTGGGTTATCCCAATCAACGTACATAGATAAGATCTTGGAACGGTATAATTTTGGTAACTGTAAGACAGCAAACATACCGTTCAGACATGGGATTCATCTTTCTAAGAAGATGAGTCCACAAACAGAAGATGAGAAGGTTAGAATGTCTAACCAACCTTATGTTTCGTGTCTGGGTAGCATAATGTATGCCATGTTGTGTACGAGGCCTGATATAAGTTTCGCTGTTAGCGTAACTAGTAGATATCAGTCCAATCCAGGTAATGACCATTGGATGGCCGTTAAACATATCCTCAAGTATCTTAAAGGTACTAAGGATAAGTTAATAATTTATGGAGGAAACGAACTGCAAGTTAACGGGTATACGGATTCTGATTTCCAATCGGATCCCGATGATAGAAAGTCTACATCTGGATTTGTATTTACCCTTAACGGAGGTGCAGTTTGTTGGAAGAGTTCCAAACAGGGATCGACAGCAGATTCCACCACTGAGGCGGAATATATTGCAGCTTCTGAAGCTGCAAAATAGGCTGTGTGGATAAAGAAATTTGTCACAGAATTGGGAGTTGTCCCAAGTATCGAGAATGTGATTCCGTTATACTGTGATAATACTGGAGCCATTGCGCAAACAAAGGAACCGAGGGCTCATCAGAAGTCGAAACATGTGGAACGCAAATACCACATCATTCGAGAGATTATGTCGCGAGGGGATATTATCGTGTGCAAGGTACCGAGTGAAGATAATTTAGCAGACCCGCTGACGAAGGTCATACCTCCGAAGCTGTTGATAAACACGTGGAGTCGATGGGTATTAGATACAATCATTATTAGCACTAGAGCAAGTGGGAGTTTTTGTTGGGGTTGGTACTCAGAGTGCCAATTCCTGGTTGTATTTCTTTATGAATACTTCTGTAAAACTTTATTATTATGTATAATATATGCAGTTTCTATAATATAATGTATCTTTTAATATGGTAAAGACGTAATGACCTTAGAATGACTAGTCATGGTACTGTTGCAAAAGCGTCGCAACTGACATTGAATATTATCATGACGTTGTCATTCTCAGACAGTTCCTAGTCAAGGTTTACACTACTTGGTCAGTAAAGTAAACTCGTTGAGACCGGTACATGTCCTATACTGGAATATATGATTCCAATGGTTTCTCAATGAACCATAAGTCTTGGAGACTAGTATAGACGTGTAGGTGTTTATAGCGGATAAACGCTAAACGACTCACCGAAGATTTTTAATAGATGGTACACTAACGTCAATAAGAATCTTCTCGGGTTGAGTAGCACTTGTGATTCTTAGACTTAAGATGCCATTGTGGGCACATGAGACATCTTCTACACTTAGATGGCAGTCACGTCACCGATCTATTTAGATCAGACCTCCGCATGTTCGTTGGGTGTAGATAGATCCTCAGGGTGTCATATGTGTATCAAGATAGGATCCGTCGGTTTTGTGTATCAGAGCATAGATAGTCCATATGATTAGCAATCAGATAAAACCATGCGCCCGTGGTACAGTTTAGAAGCCAGTTCTAAACATTCTCTTAGAGATTGCTAATAGAATAGTCGACTGGATAATCCCTATAGAGATTTGACGTTTACATCTATATCTCTGGGATTTATCCGGATACCTGTGACGGAGGAATTATACATTTTCCATGACCTCGACCTGTATGATTCAGCGAGTTTATCCGTGATCGTCATAATTTACGGGTGGATAAATTATGGACACGAAATTGGATTTCGTGACGGATATGCCTGAATCTAGAGAGTCTCATAATGAAATATACTCGTAGAGCACTAGGGCAACAATTATAAATAATATTGATTATTTATAAAGTCGTTTAAAGGTTAAACGCAAAATACATGTGTAAGGACCCGATAGTCATTTCCTTAATTTTTGTGTATTTACTTTTAATACTTGATTAATTCAAATACACATTAATTAATTGTCAAATTGAGATATTTGACTAATATCATAAATGAATATGTATTTAATATTTAATGTAAATATATACATATATTAATATATTTGTATTTAATTATTTATTTATTTATTTAATTGTTAAATGATTAAATTAATTAAAATATAAATATCTTAAGGTTTAGATATTTGTTTTAACGACTAAGTTGCCATTGTTGACTAAGTTGAAATTATCATTAAAGTGTAATGATCATTTTATCAACTTGGCAAATGAAATTCAAATGAAATGAAATCAATATAACTTGTTTTTCCTTAGGCCAAATTCGGCCAAAGCAAGTTTGTGGACAAGTATATATTGTTTCATTTATTTTAGGGTTTCATTAACCTAATACTTTATCAAACTCCATTAAAAGAAAGAAAAGAAGCTAGAGAGAAAGAAAAGGAAAAATCAAAGAAAGCTTGGATTTATGTAAGTATTTCCAACTTGCTATTAGAGAGAAAATTGTTCCTCTTGTTCTTGGCAACATCTTGTGATGTTCTTAAGTTTTTCCATTCTTTATTCTTTTTACTTTTGATGGATGAAAGTTTGATGAAGGTGTAATGCATGTATGATGTTGGAAGATTGTTACTAGTGTAGTAATAAGCATCATTTTATGGTTTTAGAACCTTGTTGCTAATCTAGAGTTGTTGACCCACTCTTAAATGACCTAGATTTTATTTATAGTTATTTCATTGTGTTGAGACTTGATTTGGATGGAAGAAACATGATTGAAGTATTGGATTTAACCAATTTGGTCTAATTTGTCCAATTTGAAGAAATTGAAAAATTAGGGTTTAAGACCACTTCCAAATTTGGGGCTTTTCATTTATATGGTGTATTTGGATGTGTATATGATGCATGTAAAATATTAGGTTGATTGGATTTTGCCTTGATGTGTTTTGAACCATGAAAGTGCAAAATGCAAAACCCCCCCCCCCCCCCCCCCCTTAAGAGGCTCTCGGCCAAGGAAGCAAAAATTGGGTTTTTTGTTGCTTTTGGTGTTTTGAAATTTAGGACATGTTAAATTCATCTTATAAATGATTTAGAATCATCCAAAATTGATTTGAACAATTCGGACTAAAATGAACAAAATGCAAAGTTTTGGGTAATTTGGTAATTACACCAAAAATTTGATTTCTTGTGTAATATTTCATAATTTGAATATTGGACAATTAAATAAATAAGTTTATTTAATTAATCCAGAGAAAAAATTTTGAAATCGGAAAATTTGATTTTCCACCGTTTCCGCTGCGTTACCGGATTCTGCCCCTAAAACCCCTACATTAATCATATACTCTAATCTTATAAGACTTTTCTCATGACACTTACGAATGTGACTGCAACTTCGGTGATCCGAGTCACGAGTATAGCTTCCAAAGCTAAAGTGGTTGACCTATCTGGTAGCCAACCTGCAAAACTAACAAACTGGTTTGGTGTGAGTTATAAAACTCAATAAGCAACCACGCTCATACTATAAACAAACATACAAGTCAAGTATATTGGCAACTTTTCAGAATTATCAAGTTGTTACAAGTTCAGATTTATCAACTTTCTATTATCATCTATTATTTACACATGCCAAATCCTCATATTTATGTAGTTATATATGTGTCAATCTAATAGCCAAACATCCAAAGTACACAAGGAAAGAATTCAAATATCACATAGTACATTCTTTAACGTCGAATCCACTTCAATCACGTGTAGCATGCAATCATATATTTATACTTTTATCACGAATAAAGATCTTTGAAATATCATCAAATCGATAAGTCAAACAAACTTCTTCAATTTGAAACAAACTTTTTTTTCAATTCGATCCAAACTTCTATCAATTTCGATAGCCTTACAATAACTTAACATTCTTGATTCATATGCATTCACACATATCATAGCTTACTTCTCTTATATTCATGCAAATATAATTCCAGAATTCTTACACATATATGTACATACCAAAAACAACTTAGCAAACACTTTTGCAACATCTTATATTCACACCGATTTTCAAGTCATTCATTCATTCCATGTAAACATACACAGTCCATACATATCGAGAAATCTATCATACACACATATACTATGATATACATAAAATCATCATGTAACTGAAAACGAAGCATACACAACAGTCAAAACATCAAGGAACACACAACCAAAACAACACATATATATGAGCTGGTTTACCTATACAATGCTCGTACGGGACTCATTACTTATTTTAGAATAGGTATGAGATGAATGTCGTCTGAATGGATTCCTAAATAGCTCGACTACTACACCATAAAATTATCAACCAATTAAACATACACACATACCTAGATATCATGTAACACAAACTCATTGCGCGATTTCTCATATACAAGCACATACACGACAAACACTCTGAGTCATCATCTATAACTCATATACATACATATGGTTCAAACATACGAATATATACATTACTATGAATTCAAATGCCATATTTTTAACAGTCTTCATATCTTTCGTTTTATCAATCAAACATATTCGGTTTCAGAATTTCTATATGGAAATATTTGATATAGAAAATTATCAATTAAACTTATCTATTGGAGGAGAACTTAGCTTATACTCATTTCTTATCACATTTAATCAGTCCAACCTCTAAACAGATAAATCATATGTATGAGTCAATAACAAACATACGCATACATATGCAAACACAAATTTAGAAAAAAATAACTTATTACATCTACCGATCTTATATACTCAAATTATCCATAATTTATCATCACATACAAATACAAATATATATATATATATATATATATATATCAATGCTTATACATATGCTTATACATATACTTATACATACACATACCATTACGAGTTTATAGACTTACATACATCAATACATGCATGTAGACATCAAACTCATCAAATATTTCACTTCATATCATAGAATTATCCAAAAATCCATACTTGTGGTGGTCGATTAACTTAAATATACATAATCTGAAACTTTGTTCTCAAGACTATCTCTTAACTATCCTCGTCTTAGCCTAAACATATCAATCATTTCTATATATATTTAAACACGAATAAACATTTCAAGTGCTCATCGCATGAGTTACTTACATGGCTTCCAAGCACTCCATGTCCTAGTCAAATCTGTCAAAATAAATGGCGAAACGCCGTCAGAATCACGATTTACGGAATTCTCGACTTAAATTTGACAAAATTTCGGATTTTTCCGAGACAACCAAATCAAGTCCAATTTTAATGATTTCGGTTCCATTAATCCTAAAATATCATTACAAATAAATCCAAGTTATTAGTTAACTTAAATTCTCCGTTTATGCATTTTTGGAAAATCTTCTGAAATAGTTTCCGTAAACGCTACGGAAGGGTCCCGAACCCTCCGAACCTACCCGGATTTATCTAAAAATTATCGTATAATCATATATATCTCATATCTATCATTACAATAAAAAAAAAAAATCAATATACGCAAAACCCACTTTTATTGGAAACTAGCATAATATATCGGATTGCTCCAATTTATTCTGTTTTCACTCGGATTCTACCAAATACACATATTCAATATACTCATGCTAAAAAAATTCAATTTATATCATTATGCTACTCTACAAAGCTATTGGATACATCCGAACATTAAACGATAAACTTGAATTTAGCGAATTTTTTTCCGGGAGGTCTTACCAAGATTTTGAGGGCATATACGGACACCAAACGATCCTATGAACGAGCTGGAATTGACGAAATTTCGATCGGAGTTACTTTTTATTCATAGGTCACTATCTACCACCTCTCTCTTTCTCGTTTCGCATACAACAGTGCACGGAACAGATAAATCATCACCGCCAACTTGTAGTACTCTCCGAGAGCTTCGATTTAGCGGGTGTCTCGGGCCGTGAAATGAAACGATGAGCCGGGATCGAGAAACCCACTCACGTATGAATCTCTCTCTTTTCTTACCGTTCGTCGGTGTTCTGGGGCTGCCACCGGCCACCACAAGATAGAGGGTTGGACGGCGCACCATTTTGCCTGTCGCATGACCAAAGGCCTTCCAAATCGTGTTGTGGAGAGACAGTGGGTCGAATGAAGGGGCTAAATGGAGTTTTTCATTTTCGTAAATAATGGAAACTTCAAGGTATTTATAGAAAAGTTTTGGAAATTTATATTTTGACCCCGTGAATCTGCAGTCAGTTCACTATCATAGGGCTTTCTTTCTTTATTTATATTTTGGAAGCCTTCCTGATGAAAATCTCAAAAAGTGTTCAACACGAAAGTTGTTTGTCTCGGAACAGTGAGTCCAATTGTTCAAGAATCAACTTAATCGAAGTTAGTTTACTATTTTTATAACTAAAATAACAAATATTTATGTGTAGAACGATATAAACAGAAATTGCATAACCGGTTCTTGAAACCACACGTTTTTCAACGCGACGAAGCTTTACTTTAAAAAGTTACGATCTATTTTCCAACACATAAACTCTTATTTTCGAATATTATCTCGCTCCAAAACTAACTTTAATTCGAAACCTTTCCAGAACTATTCCAAAAACTTTTCGGGGTATTATAGTATTGCACTCTAGATTCATATCAATCAATATATGATCATCTATTAGACTGAAATGAATTTCTTTATTTAACGGATATTATAATAAATTCATTTATGTCCGGTTCAGTCCTATATGATCGCATCATATAAGGTACTTTCATTCCCATGTCACCACATGAACGAACCCGGATCAAAGTCGTCATATGATATAGAATAGACTGCAGTTGTAGATAAACCACAAACAAAGTGCTCGTCTTTGTTTGCTCTCTACGGACTATTTAGGATTATAAATTTCATATGCAAATCCTCTTGTGTATAACATTTATACACTAAGCCTGAAAATACATTTAGTATCCAATTGCATACATGATAATTTATAATAAGCAATTTTAAAATCAATATTATAATAAATGAATAACTACATCGTTTATTACTTAAAATAAAATTTTATTTACATATTACATTATATTCGATGGCCCAACAAATAAATCAAATAATCATAACTTTCAAAACACTTGAAAATCTTCGGACAACACTTTATCAACAAAGATCTTTCATTCTTCCTTTTTAATGCTAGGATACTCAATAGGAGGCAAAATAAAACTATTTACCAAATCAAATTCTAAAGCACCTGAAAGCAACTCCCATCCATTTTAACTAGTTTTTTATGCTAAATAGCTAGTTTTTTCGAATCACTTGAAAAAGAGATACTTGTAATGCTTAGGATACTCAAATCACTAGGAAAACACCTCAATGCACTTGAAAATTCGAATTTTTATGCCTAAATAGATAGTTTTTTCTTGGCATTATAAATACATTCATATATTCAATTTGGTGGTACCTAGAACTTCACTATTCATTCTTGATCATCTTTGTGAGATATACTTGATCTCTAACTCGCTTACTTACAAAATCAATCTCAATTTTGTTTTTAAACTTGTGTATTTATTCATTTAAAGAGTTTGCTCTTTGTAAGGAGATTTCAATTTCAATCATTGTTGTATTTGAGTGTAGGGATACACTTGGACTAAGATGTGAGTGAGACAACAAAATCATTGTTGTTTGTCAAAAATACTTATAACGTGAGATACATTTTGTAAGATTTGATTGATATTTTGGAATTCAATTTAATTGTAAAAGGTTTAATTGGCATCCATGAAATCAATTGGTGATAGTGAATCCTCAAGCGGCAAGTTTGAAGGCATAGACATAGGTACGGTTGACTGAACCACGTAAAAATCCTGTGTCAATTCTCTAACTCAAGTTCATTTCTTTTATTTACATATTTCAATTGTTGTTGAATATGATTATTGAGTATAATTATAGTTGAGGCATATGAATTATTGAGAAATTGACTGTCTAGAATTGGGATTATTTAACCAAAAAAATTTATTACCTAATTCACCACTTTCTGAGGTTATTTAACCATACCCTTTAGGTGTTTCAAAATACACACATTATAATTCCTTTTCATTTTTCTTTTTTCTTTTTTTTTTTTTTTGGCAAGGGCCAACCCAATTTGGTCATAACTATTTCTGCTCCTGCATAAATCTATACGTGACATCTTTTATGTATCTACGTATTGTATAGATGAGCAATTCTAAACTTATAAAATTTGTATACCAAATAATATTAAAATAATCAATGACTGTCACGGTAGGTGATATTTAACTTTTTATACTATTATTATTAACCTTATAACTACGTAGCACCAATACATGAATAACACATAAAGTACCATATTATTTAATATATAACTTTTATTTAAATTTTTAAGCCTAGTATTATTCATCCTAGATGTATAAATATTTCAAATGCTCAGTCTAATCTAAGGTTAAAAGGGGGGATTATTATTTTTGGGTAATGGAAAATTATTGTTTTTTTAATCTAAATTTCTCTTTAGAAATGAGCAAAAACACATTTTTAAACTAAAAATTTTTATTCTTCTTCATCTAGTACTTAAAAATTGTAACTTTCTTCATTAAAAATTGCAACAATTTTATTTTTGTGATAGGTTTTTGTGACCTCGTCGCAAGTGTCATAAAAATCCATTACAAGTTTTGAAAGATCCAACGAAAGAGACAAAGTTGAAAGCTGTTGTTGTCTCTCTCTCTTTAATTTAATTAAACAAACTCATGCTCCCACCACCATTTTCACTTTCCTTTTTCATTAAATTCCAACGTTCCTATTTTCAAAAACCGTTGGAGCCCAAATGCATTCTTTTTTCTTTTTTCTTTTTTCTTTTTTCTTTTTTAAATGCCTCTCTCTGCCGTCACGCATTTCCTATAAAGCTTTTTGTCTCTTTGAACTTATCTGAGAGACTTGTAATGGGTTGTTTTCTGGGTTGTTTTGGATTTTCCGGGAAACGAAGACGTCGAAAACCGGCAAATAAAGTGTCACCTAGAGACCATGTAAAGACTCTAATTTCAAGTTTTTTATTTTTATTTTTATGTTCAATGCTTCATTTTCTTTCTCATTGAAGATTGTTTACTTTTTACAGAGACTTGGAAGTTATGAGCCTCTTGATTCATCTGTCTCTGTCAATCTTGACATTTCAGAGAACCCCAGATGCTCGGATTCTCAGCTCAGGTCAGTATTGATTCTTTGTGTCAATTTTTTCTTTTAAAAAGAAAAAGGTATATGAAAATCATTTATTGTATTTTTGAATGTTAGCTGCAGTAATAAGATTAAGGAGAGATCAAGCGTCAGGATTGGGAAGAAAGTGAGCTTTAATCTGAATGTTCAAACCTATGAGCCATTAACAAATGATGAGACTAAGTATGAGTTATCGGAGAGTGATGAGGATGAGAAAATGGAAAAGAATGGGGAAGGATTAGCAAAAGGAAGCCTATGTTTTGTCTCTGATGGGGATTCAACTGTGTCGAAAATGGGGGCATTTCCCGGCAACCATAGATACCAGAATTGCAGAGATAGCTATGATGATGAAGATGATGATATGGCATACATTGAAAGTGATTTGGATGATGAAGATGATGATGATGACAGGGATAATGCATTTGAAGATGAAAATAACATTGAGGATCAAGGAACAAGACAAAATGAGTTCTTGAAGCAAGTAAAGAATCAATCGGTTGAATCATCTGAAAGAAACAGAATCAACAACTATATGCAACTTCATGCTTCAACAGATGGTGAATCGAAATCAATGGAGTCGAAAAGAAATGCTCGAGATAGGACCCAATATCTGAATTCTGTATTGAATCCTGTAGAGAATCTCACTCAATGGAAAGCAGTCAAAGCTAGAACAGCAGTACCAAAGCATCCAAGAAAGGAGAATATAGGATTAGAGCAAGAAGCACAAGTACCCTTTGATTTGAAGCCTAATCACAACCAATCAAAGCCTCTACCGCAAGAGATTGCAGTTGATGCCAGCCTTTCAAACTGGTTAGCTTCACCAAATTTTAACAAGTCCAAGACCAGAAGCATCACCAACAGAAGCAGTGGTGGCTTCTCTGTTGAGACAATCCCATTAAAGAAAAGCATGTTTGAAAGATCATGTTCGCAGCAAAGCAGAGAAGATAGACCGATTATAGATATCACCAACTTGAAGGCATAAATGACAGAAACAAAAACATTGTCAAATACAAGAAGAGAAGTTCTGGGATCGTAAATGCAGCTGAAGTTGCTACTGTTGTATTCATAATTTATTCAAGTGTGAAACATTTTGGGGTGTTGATTTGTTGCTTGTTGGGTTTCTGTTTCTGATTCTTTTATTATTTTCTTACTGTATTCATAACTATGATGTTTTTGAAAAATTTTGGTGCTGAGTGCTGAGAATGTGGCTTTGGCTCTCTGTTTCTATTCGTATCTGAAACCATTAAGTTTCATAAATGTTCTCTTTTACTTTGGGGATTCTCTCTTTCTCCTGAAGCTTTATTAAAATCAAATACCACCAGAGACCTTAATAGCAACAGATAATTATTTCAAACTTCATCTGAGTCATGAGATCCAGAAGGGATCCACCGAGTATAAACTTGCCAACTCAACTAAATGATAGAATTTGCATCCCACTAAAGAGAGAGACTACCTGTGCCTCGACAATTTTTTAAAATTAAAATTAAAATTATGGTGCTGTACTCAAAACATCGAAGAGTTCAGTGATAGTGAGTAGAATAGGAGCCACCCCCATTCCTTTTATAGTGAAAAGGATTCTTGATAATGGACTAAATGGAATATTTGCCCGAGGAAGGAAAATTACACCATGCACAACTGAATTTCAAATAGCTCTCTGGTCTGAAAAAACTAGGACTGGGGAATCATTAATGCACCAAATTTAAGTTTAAACCAAAACATCATCAATTAACAAATTTATGATTAATCTTTATCCTCGTCAACCAAGCAAACCTACATCACAACCCTCCAACCAAATAACAAAAGAAAAAGGAAGAAAATTGACAAAAATAAGAAAGAAACATGACACCCAAGCATTAGGACTGTAGCATAAACATACCATGTCAGATCGGTAGAATTTCCAAATTTATTGTAAATATCACCAACGGAGACCTTTAATCCTCTCTAAATCCATAAGCAAGCAAAAACTCAATCTGGCTGATAGAGATTCTTCAATGTATCAAGCAAAAAGAAATGAGCAGAATGAAAATTACTCCGTTAACATTATGATCATCTTTCAGTAGTTCATGTGGAAAAAGTATAAAAAATCTGAATTGTACTGAATATGCTACATATCATGGAAGCAAAGGTGCCATCATTGTCGTTGCCTGATTCAGTCCACGAAATGAAATCCATGCGGTTTGCAGCTGCTTGTGGAAACTCGCTGCAAACCCTTTTAAGGGATGGTATTAAAGTCGCCCTTGATGAATAGCTCCAAATGTAACTAACCATGAGAGAGTGCCTAGCTTATTTTTTGGACCTTCGACCATCCTTACAACAGCGAGATCAGAAAAGGGTCAATTTGCACCAAAATCAGGTTTTGAAGAGAAAACCCCCATTAATTAATCCAGAAAAAGTCTACTGATAGATAGTTTACAAAACAACATCTACATTATGGTACAGATACAAGAATCCAAATCCTCATCTTCAGAGTCACTGGCTTCACTGCAGGCACAAACAGAAGAGTTGGTAATGAGACAAACAACAGTAACTCGGAAATAAATCAAAAAGAGAACTGCTAGTGAATCATATATATACATATATATATATATATTGATAATCTTTAGACACGTAATGATTTTCTGTTACAAATTATAATATAAACGCCTATAAAATGAATAAAGCATGGTATACCAATTATTGACATATTTATAAAGAGGAAAAAAAGCAGGTTGAAGAGTTTCAAAAGATTCATTTGCATCTGATTAAATAATTGTCTGTGTGCTAACCAAAGATTGTTATCAGTTAATTACAATAAATTCTTCACACTTTATCATACCATGTCAAGAATCAAGAGACAAGTACTATTAAGATTTATAGAGAAGTCAAGGCAAAAAAAATAATAATAAAGAGATTCGAGAAGCTTGTTTCTCTATGTTTTCAATAAAGTATGTCACCAATTTCTTCAAGAAATACAGAAAATTTGGCAGTAACCTTTTGGTTAAAAGTGAACGATGATTCCTTAACACTGACAGGGTATAGACATCAATCGAAGCTAGAACATGTGAAAACCAAAAGTAGATGTTATTGCCAGTCCTGAACCTATATTGAATGGCTTTCTAAGAGAAAGAATCATGAAAAACTGGAGACTGGGTCTGAAAAGGTAAAAATGGAGTAAGTGCAAACTAGTCATAAGAATAGGTCCTACGTTTGTCTCAAAAACCTTACTATATCTTAATAAATCATGAGCACTCTAAATAATATATATTTTCGGATCTCAAACACCTTGCTACATCTTAATAAATCATGAGCACTGTAAATAGTGCATACTTAATAGATCAATGTACAAAGCTTAAGTATAACAAAATGTTGCAGTAAGTTTTGAACTGTAATGATAAACATAAGCATTCTTTGTAGTTTGATACTAATCATTCGCAATTTAGAATATGTTTGATGTAACTGACAATTAATCCATAACATGATTGAAAAATGTTAATCTGTAGAAACCACAGAGTATTGTTGTGAAATGAGGTCATTAAGCCTCTAAATGTAATAGATATGAAGCTATATATTATATCAACCTATATTGTCTAGGTCATCACAGATTCAAAGATGCAACTGGCTCATAAATTACATCTACTACATCTCAAAGTCAACCGTTTTACAAAGTCTCAACTTTCACCCATTTGTTCCTTCTTTAAGTAACTATATAGCTAGATTGAGGATGTTTAATTAGTTATTAAGAACCAGAAACTCAAAACTCAAAACCATGAGCAAAATGACTCAACAACATAAAGAAACCTAAACATACCCATAACAATATAATATTCCCAATGACATAACATAACATGGTAAGAATAACTGAACATCAAAGTTCTGAAACTTCAATCACAACCATGCTTACTTAACCCGATATATTTAATTTATATATTACCTCGGTTCAAATTCTAACACCTCCACAAGCTTATTCCCATTCCTATCATTCCATTGCACTTTTCGCCGCATTTGATCAGATTTCCTCGCTGTTCCACCTGTCCTAGGAGACAACAATGATTTTGTCTCACTATACTCCTCTGCCTCAGTTCCGTTCTCAACCTTTTCAGTCTCTATAGTACTTAAATGCTTTTTTGTGCACCCATTAACATCCTTAGCGTCCCCAAGAACCGTTGCCATAGACAAGCGACTTATATGAACCACAGAACTCTATTCCTCAGTCTATAAATCAATGGAGTTTAAAGATAACTGATTAAAAGATTAATAACTATTACAAGAAAAAGGGACATTTTCTGAGTTCATAAAAGTCTCATTTACCAGTTGACTAAAAAGCACCGTTTCATAAACCCCAACCCTAAAGTTCAAATATTTTCATCAACCCGCAATTTTAAATATCTCAATCTATCAATCAACTCAAAGGAAAGCAATTCAAATATCACTAATGATCATTGCAAATCAAAAATTCCGTTTTCCCAGCGCAGAAGATCAAGAATTCAAAAAAAAAAAAGATATGAAATTAACTGTAAAATCAGTTTTTTATAATTCGACAACAAGGTCAACGCTCATTGCTGATTCGATCAAAATTCAAAATCGTAATTCAGCCATCAATTGATAATAAAAGTATATAATATACAACACTAACATAGAAACTAAAAAGAAAAAGAAAAATAATAACTTAAAATTAACTTCCAAACCAAAAACCCCCTAGAAATGAACGAGACAAAGGAAAATTATATTTTACAAGGGCTTCAAAAATTAGGAAACGCTGCTATAAATTATATATAAATATTAATATTAAGAAACCCTAAATTTGAGAGGAAAATACACCAACAGAGAAAAAATTGGCAACTTGTTGTAGGGTGTGTTCAGTTTGGTTCATCAGACAGAGGAGTAATTAAATATTTTATATTAAGGTTGTGGGAATGTTTGATCTGTGGGCCGTCAAGACTCGGAAGAGCCAGTTGGTGTACGGTTTGTTAATGTCGTTAAAGTAATGACGTGGAAGGTTCTCATTGCTTACTGGTGATAATGAGGGATTTGATGTGTCAGTATATTTAGTCGATAGGACAGAACTTTGGTGTTACCTTTGGGATTTATTTTCGGGTTTTTAATTTTTCCTGCAATTAATTGGCTGGATTAAGGATATAATAAATCACAAAGTCAATGATGGGGTTGTCTTTTTAAAAATTGGGTAAAATAGGTTTTATTTTATTTTTTTCTCTAAAGATGTTAAAATTATGTTTTTGGTCCAAACATAAGTGATTAATTATTAAAAGCATTGTTATTATTAATCATGATTTTT
>SKCR01003375.1:0-66914 GCA_019454045.1 Zanthoxylum bungeanum | reverse complement strand
CACGATTCCGAACATCAAAAATAATATCACTAAGTAGGACAGAAACATGTCGAAGATGCGCATCATGAGTACGGGCATTCCTCTCCCTCCATAAATGGTAAACTGACGCGGCAAAAGACAGCCGAACAAGAAGATGACGTAAAGAGGCGTTGGAAAACTGACACATCCACTCAACAGTCTGAGGCCAATCTCGGCAACTCCAATCTAACCCACACATAGCCAGCACAGCCGACCAGACCTTAGAAGAGAAAGAGCACTGGAAGAAAAGATGATCAATATCCTCACTTGAACAACCACGGAGAACACATCGCGAGCAAGTAGAGATACCGAACCTCATCAAACTATCCTGAGTACAAAGGCCTCCCTGAATAGACATCCAAAGCAAAAAGGAATGGCCTTACGGAACCAAACAACTCGGGACCAATGCACCAAGGTTTCCCTTGCCCGCATAGCATTCCAGGCACTATCCATTGAAAATCTCCCTCTACTATCATCCTCCCAAACCAACTCATCCTCCCTCATACTAGAAGGATTCGGAATATGGGTCCGAGCCAAATCAACAAGGGCGGCAGACCTAGAAGGGGGCCATCGCCAAGAAGAATCAGAAATAATGGAAGCAACTGTAGCCATCCTATCCAAGCCAGAGTCATAAATCACTCACTCACCCAACGAATCCACAATCAGACCCATAGGATGCCAAAAATCAAACCACAATAAAGTCTTCACACCATTCCCAATCCTAACTCTCATCCGCCGCCGGGACCATGAACGAAGTTCCAAAATCTTACGCCAACTCCAAGAACAATCTGTAGGACAAGGCACCTCCCAAAAACTTATCCCCCTCAACAACTAAGACTGAACCCAATTCGACCAAGAAGAAATCTTGCCAAAACAAAGAAACCAAATGTGCTTAACAATAGCCGCTCTATTCCAAGTTTCCAATCTCTTAATCCCCAACCCCCCTCCTTTAGAGGTAAACAAACTCTACTCCAAGCCACTCTCGCTCCAGAAGAAGAGAGCTCACTACCCTTCCAAAGGAAAGAACGGAGAATCGTCTCCACCTTCCTAATAACAGACTAAGAAGATTGTATCTTGTTTGTTTATTTATAGTTTTCTTGTATTTAATTTTTATTTTAAGCAATATATATTTCTTTATTTTACTTTTCAGTATGAGTAGGTAACTTCTCTCTGCTGGGATAAAAGGTAAAGCTTTTATTATTATAATTTAGATTAATCTCCCCTAGTTATAGTATATAAACTATCTTAAAACCCGACTTCATGGGATACCGTCTTTATGATCAGTTGGACTTAAATAAATTGATTTTAACCTGACTTAATGGGATATACATTTATGGTCGGTTGTAATTAATCATAAATTTGACTTAATCGGGATACCGACTATATAGTATGTTGGTAATGTCATGCAATTTATATATTATAATAAAGGAGATATCTAAATTAGAAATAATAAAAGTGGATCCTCTAACCCCTAATATTTTCTTTTATTGTTAATTTATCTTTTTAATTTCCAAGTTTACTCTATGTCATTTTCTTTATTTAAGTTTTTACTAATCCTAGATATGTGTTGTAACTAAATACCATATCTGGGGTTGTGATGAATTCCAATATCACCGTTTTATAAGTGGTTATTTTATGTCTTGGGTAATATAAAGGTTTATTTATTGAGTTTTAAGCTTAATGCTTTTTGTTAACTGGCACTAATAAGATTGATCTGGTAAACTTAAAATAAACTTGACGAAGGAATTTTAGGTTTCAACCTTAGACTCAATAGGTCACGATCTCACCTTGGGGTAAATGATCTTTAGTTGGATTTCCTTCCAGGATAGACATATACCTGCCGGGCGGGGGTAGCCACAATTGGAACTTAATCTTAATGATTTCAGGTAATTTGATTAACATAGACATATGATTAATTGAATTACTTTGCGGAAGGTGAAACCATATAGGCATAAGATCATATGAAAATCAATTCTATTTTCTTCTCTCACTCTAAATATGCTTCTGGATCATTCTTGCCTCAGAAGTTTGGTATTTTGATCTTGATGCTGCTAAAATCACCATCAACATCACCATGTCTAGATGGACGCTTTAACAACAGACCATAAGTTTGCGGAGGTAGCTGCAATGAGTTCCTAATGATCGACGAGATGGACGCTTTAACAAGCCAAGGGCTGAACCTGGTGCCAAGGGTAAAGAAGTTGCAGAACCAAGCAAGGCTAGAACGAAACCTAAAGGTACAACACCAAAGACAAATGACATCAAATGTTTCAAGTGTTTGGGCATGGGACACTATTCTTCACAGTGCCCCAACAGGCGCACCTTAGTGATTGATAAGAAGAGTGGTGAAGTACATTCTACTGACATTGAGGTTGAGGTTGATGATGATGAGCCTGAGATTGAGGATACTAGTGACAAAGAGGGAGCTGCATACCCGTTAGATAACTTGTCCTTAGTTGTCAAGCGTGTTTTGAGTGCACAAATTGTTGAGGATGAGAGTGATCAACAGAGGGAGAACATATTCCATACCAGATGCCGTGTGCATGGTAAAGGGTGTAGTATGATCATTGACGGGGGCAATTGTGCTAATGTCGCAAGTACGACTTTAGTTGAGAGGTTGGGATTAGATTGCTTGAAGCATCCCAGCCTTATAAGTTGCAATGGTTAAATGATTGTGGTGAGATAAAGGTGACAAAGCAGGTGTTATTGAGCTTTACCATTGGGCCATACACGGATGATGTCCTATGTGATGTGATATCAATGCATGCATGACATATTCTTTTGGGCAGACCGTGGCAGTTTGATAGGAAAGTTATTCACGATGGGTTCAAGAATAAGTATTCCTTTCAACATAAGGGAAAACCTATTACCTTATACCCACTCACACCAAAGCAAGTCCACGAGGATCAAGTCAAGTTGCAACTTGAGAGAGATAGAGAGATTGAGAGTGCAAACACAACCTTAGGGAAAACACATGAGGGGAGTGTGACCGAACCTAGTAAGGAAAATAAGGCAAAGGCCGTGAGTGTTTCCAAGGGGAGTGTGAGTGAACTTAAGGGGGAAACAAAATGGCGAGTGAAAAAGAGCTTTTACATGGGTGAAGGTGAAGCAAGGAAAGCTTTTTTTTAAGTCTAGCAAGCTTATGCTTTTGTTGGTCTACAAGGAACACCGTATTTGTATTGTTAACACTGACCATTTGCTTCTTGTGTCCATTTCATCTCTTTTGCAGGAATTCAGTGATGTGCTGACAGAGGACATTCCTAGTGGGCTTCCACCCTTTAAAGGTATTGAGCACCATATAGATTTCTTACCTGGCGCAGTCATTCCCAACAGACCAGCCTACCGAAGCAATTCGGAGGAGACGAAGGAACTTCAGAAGCAAATGAGGGAGTTAATGGAGAAAGGGTATGTTAGAGAAGTATGAGTCCCTGTGTGGTACCAGTTCTTCTAGTTCCTAAGAAAGATGGGTCGTGGCGTATGTGCGTTGATTGTCGAGCGATCAATAATATAACAGTAAAGTATCGTCACCCTATTTATAGACTATATTACATGTTGGATGAATTGCATGGTTCCAAAGTTTTTAGTAAGATTGATTTAAAGAGTGGATACCATCCAATTCGCATGAGAGAGGGAGATTAGTGGAAAACTGCATTTAAGACCAAGTATGGCTTGTATGAATGGTTAGTTATGCCATTTGGTCTTACAAACACACCTAGCACATTTATGAGATTGATGAATCATGTTATGCGTGCTTTTATAGGTAAGTTTGTTGTAGTTTATTTTGATGACATCTTAGTTTACTGTAAAACATTAGATGAGCATGTTACACATTTGAAGCATGTTCTTGAAGTGTTGAGACAGGAAAAATTGTATGCTAAATTTGGTAAGTGCACTTTTTGTATGGATAAGATTGTTTTCCTTGGTTTTTTTGTAAGTGCAGATGGCATCGAAGTTGATGTAGAGAAGGTGAAGGCGATTCAGGATTGGCGTACACCAACGACAGTGACAGAAGTTAGAAGCTTCCATGGATTAGCAAGCTTCTACCGCAGATTTGTTAAAGACTTCAGTAGTATTGCTGCACCACTGACTGAAGTAGTGAAGAAAATTATTGGTTTCAAATGGGGAGAAGAGCAGGAGCGTGCATTCCAGGATCTTAAAATGAAGTTATGTAGTGCACCAGTTTTGGCGCTACCCAATTTTGAAAAGACATTTGAGATTGAGTGTGATGCATCCGGAATAGGCATTGAAGCTGTTCTTATGCAAGAAAAAGCGACACATCATGAGTGTGAGCATTCCTCTCCCTCCAAATATGGTAGACTGACGCTGTAAAAGACAGCCGAACAAGAAGATGACGTAAAAAGGCGTCGGTAAACTGACATATCCACTCAACATTATCTATGACAAGGAGTTGTATACGCTAGTGAGAGTCCTTGAGACTTGGTAGCATTATTTGTGGCCTCGAGAATTTGTGATCCATACTGATCATGAATCATTGAAGCACTTGAAGGGCCAAGGTAAGTTGAACAAACTACACGCAAAGTGGTTGGAGTTCATTGAGACATTTCCATACGTAATTCGCTACAAACAAGGTAAGTAAAACATTGTCGCCGATGGACTATCGCGAAGGTATGCTTTACTTACTTCATTGAGTGCAAGAATGCTTGGGTTTGAATTTATTAAAGAACTTTATGCAAATGATACTGACTTTAGTACCATCTATGCTGCATGTGAAAAGTCTACCTTTAATAAATTCTATCAACATGACAGGTTTCTGTTTAGGGAGAATAGATTATGCATTCCTGTTTATAGTAAGCGTGAGCTGTTAGTTAGAGAAGTGCATGGGGGAGGTTTAATGGGACACTTTGGCATTTCTAAGACTTAGGGGTATTGAGTGAACATTTTTATTGGCCTAAAATGCGGAGAGATATTGAGCGTTTGTGTGATAAATGCTTGATTTGTAAAAAGGCTAAATCTAAGGTTATGCCTCATGGGTTGTATACACCGTTGCATGTACCTAGTGAGCCGTGGGTAGATGTATCAATGGACTTTATATTGGGTTTACCTAGGACTTGGCATGGTAGAGATTCCATCTTAGTAGTGGTTGATAGGTTCAGTAAGATGGCACACTTTATAGCATGTCATAAAACTGATGATGCCACTAACATTACTGACTTATTCTTTAAAGAAGTGGTACGACTCCATGGAATTCAACGGAGTATATTTTCAGATCGTGATGTTAAATTCCTTAGTCACTTTTGGAAAGTTTTATGGGGTAAGTTAGGAACAAAACTTTTGTATTCTACTACTTGTCATCCCCAAACTGATGGACGGAGTGAAGTGGTTAATAGGACTTTGACTCAGTTATTGCATACTATTGTCTCTAATAACTTGGGAGGATTGTTTGCCTTTTGTTGAATTTGCATATAATCGTAGCATTCATTCTTCCACATCTTATTCACCATTTGAAATTGTTTATGGTTTTCAACCACTAACTCCATTAGATTTGTTACCATTGCCTGTTGATGAGCATGCAGGGTTAGATGAAAAAAAAAAGCTGATTTGGTGAAACACATACATGAGAAAGCAAAAGAGCACATACAACGAAAGAATGAACAATATACTTCTCATGGCAATAAGAGAAGAAAACGTGTGGTATTTCAACCTGGAGATTGGGTTTGGGTACACATGCGAAAGGAAAGATTTCCTGAACAGCGTAAATCCAAGCTACAACTGAGAGGGGATGGTCCATTTCAAGTCCTGGAACAGATTAATGACAATGCATACAAGCTGGATTTACAAGGTAAGCATAATGTGTCTGCGACATTTAATGTTTCTGACTTAACTCTTTTTTATGCAGGTACAGATTCGAGGTCGAATCCTTTTCAAGAGGGAGGGAATGACATGAATCCAGAAACTCAAGGAACAAATGACATTAATCCAACAACTCAAGGAACATTAGATCCTTTGCAATTGCCAACAGGTCCAATCACACGCCAAAGAGCTAAGAAGATCAGAGACGCAATGGCGGGGCTAGTGCAGAATGCCATGGTCGAGTGTGACAGACAACTCCAGGGCATATTGGCGTCACATGAGGGCTTCAATGGAGTGGGTCCAAAGCTATTTCACTTGACCCAAGTCATACCAGTGTAACGCACCAGCAATCTTGAAGCCGAGTATATTTTTAACGGATCAAGCCGATTCAAGCCCGACACTAAATATTCGGCCAAGACAAGACTTATTGGACTTTATGACACATCATTCTGCCTTTATACATGGAGGCCACGAATTTGGAGGACTTTTGGTGCAAGGAAACAACTTTAGACAAATTTGGAAAAGTTTTCCACATTTGTTGACTTTTATGATTTTGTGTTTTTACTTTACACTTTTTGGCAAAGTTATTATTAAGTCTTTGTTTGTTATTGATTAAGTCTTTGTTTCTTTTGACTTTGTGTTTGTTATTAAATGTCTATTAAGGGCATGGCCATTTTTTTTTTTTTGGAAAATTACATGGCATGGCCATTTAATAGCCATTAGTTAGCAACTTAGGGTGTTTTGGTCATTTTGCACCCATTAGGGTTTCTTTCATTGTACTATTTAAACTCATTTCATCTTAATGAGAGAGAAAAATCACCAATTTCGAATTTCATCTTCATTTTGAAGTCTTGGCTATTGTCTAAATTGCTTAAGGGAGGGATTCCCCTTATCTTATGCAATCGACTTATCTAAGGCGTGGCAACCTTAGTGGCATCTCCGTGCTACCAGAACACTTCAATGAATCAACTTAAGGGTTCTCAAAGACAAGTTCTTTGTGGCCTTGGAAGGATTTTGTTCCTACAAAATCAAATTCGCGGTTCTTGGGGTTCTGTCCGTTGCGAGGGGTTTGCTTGGCCTAATCCTCCAAGTGAGTTACACGTCAGAACCTCTCCAATGCCTATCCCGGACGCGTCACACTCAATCTCAAATGTCTTCTCAAAGTTTGGTAGCGCCAAAACTGGTGCACTACACAACTTCATTTTAAGATCCTGGAATGCACGCTCCTGCTCTTCTCCCCATTTGAAGCCAACAGTTTTCTTCACGACATCAGTCAGTGGTGCTGCAATACTGCTGAAGTCTCTAACAAACCTGCGGTAGAAGCTTGCTAATCCATGAAAGCTTCTGACTTCTGTCACAATTGTCCGTGTAGGCCAATCCTGAATTGCCTTTACCTTCTCTACATCAACTTCGATGCCATCTGCACTTACAACAAAACCAAGGAAAACAATTCATATCCATCATAAAGTGCACTTACCAAAGTAAGCATTACAATTTTTCCTGTCGAACACTTCAAGAACATGCTTCAAATGTGTAACAAGTCCATCTAATGTTTATAGATGTCATTCAAAAATAAACTACAACAAACTTACCTATAAATGCACGCATAATATGATTCATCAATCTCATAAATGGCTAGGTGCATTGTAAGACCAAATGGCATAACTAACCATTTCATACAAGCCATACTTGGTCTTAAATGCAGTTTTTCATTCATCTTTCTCTCATGTGAATTGATGTATCTGACAAGAACTCACTTGGGTTGGAAACCAAGCAAACCCCAAGCATCTTTCTCAAAACCCCAAGAACTTTGAATACTGATTTTGTAGGAACAAAACCCAACCAAGATCAGCCCCTAACCACCATGAAACTCACGTCCATGATAACCACAAGCATGAAATCAGATTGTATTTTGCTAGCAATGGAGACGCCACTAAGTTGCCAAGCTTAGATAAGTCAATTTGAACTTGAAAAGGGGAATCCCTCCCTTACAAGAAATTTAGCCATAGCCAAAGCTTAAAAGCTTCAAAGTTTGATGAAAATGTCGTGAATGTTATTCCAAAGAAGAAGAAAACAAAGTTTAAATAGGTTACAAAGAGAAACCCTAAAGGTGTGAATGGACAAAAATGTCCCTAAAGTGAAATTACCAAAAGACCTGAAAACTACCCAAACCATTCACTCAAGCACGTCCCCAAAAGTCTTTTTCCACCTAAAGTAGCTTAAAACAATGATTAGAAACTAATCTAACTTAAGCTAATTTGAGGTGCTTACATCAAATAGTAAATTGACGTGCTTACTCAATAAGCAAGGTTCTAAGCATAATTAAGCCTAATGGCATAGTCAACCATGCTAATTACATCATAAATAAAGTCAAAATGTCGAGCACAAATGACAAAAATGCCCCCATTTGGCCGAATTCAACATGGTCCCAAAATGGGTGAAATCGGGTCAAAAGGATGCTGGTGCTGAAGCTACTCTGCTATGCTTCAGTCTGAGCTGATCTGGGTCAAATGAAATAGCTTGGGGACCTCTCTGGTTATGCCCATATATGTCTCTGGTGTGCACTTGACTCGGTTGCTGCTGCAACTGGTCACATAGCTCTGAGCTAGTCCCGCAAAGGCCTCTCTGATCTTCTTTGCTCTTTGGCGAGTGATTGGACCTGTTGGAAACTGCATGGGTTCTTCCAAGTTGTTAGCTGCATGCTGTAATGTCTCTGGTGTGGTTGGACTCATGTCATTCCCTCCTTGTTGAAAAGGATTCGACCTCGAATCTGAACCTGCATCAAAATGAGTTAAGTCAGAAACATTAAAAGTAGCAGAGACGTTGTACTTACCTTGCAAATCCAGCTTATATGCATTGTCATTGATCCTTTCCAAGACTTGAAAAGGTCCATCTCCTCTCGATTGTAGCTTAGATTTACGCTGTTCGGGAAATCTCTCTTTACGCATGTGTACCCAAACCCAATCACCAGGTTGAAAGACTACACGTTTTCTTCCCTTATTTGCATGAGAAGCGTATTGCTCGTTCTTTCGTTGAATGTGCTCTTTTACCTTCTCATGGATATGCTTCACCAAATCAGCCTTCCTTTTGCCATCTAACCCTGTATGCTCATCAATAGGTAATGGTAACAAATCCAATGGAGTTAGTGGCTGAAAACCATAAACAATCTCAAAAGGTGAAAATGATGTAGAAGAATGAATGCTACGATTATATGCAAACTCAATAAATGGCAAACAATCTTCCCAACTCTTCAAATTCTTACCAACTATAGTGCGCAATAATTGAGATAAAGTCCTATTAACTACCTCCGTTTGTCCATCAGTCTGTGGGTGACATGTGGTAGAATACAATAGTTTGGTGCCTAGTTTAGCCCACAAAACCTTCCAAAAATGGCTAAGGAACTTAACATCTCTATCAGATACAATACTCCTAGGTATACCATGGAGTCGCACTATGTCTCTGAAAAATAAATCTGCAATGTTTGTAGCATCATCGGTTTTATGACATGCAACGAAATGAGCCATTTTACTAAATCTATCAACTACAACAAAGATTGAATCTCTACCCCTCTTTGTCCTTGGCAACCCTAACACAAAATCCATCGATATATCAACCCAAGGTTCGCTAGGTACAGGCAAAGGAGTATACAAACCATGTGGCATTAATTTAGATTTAGCATGCTTACATGTTAGACACTGATCACAAATACGCTCAACATCACGTTTCATTTTAGGCCAATAAAAGTGCTCATGTAAATAGCTAAAGTCTTAGTAATCCCAAAATGCCCCATCAAACCTCCCCCATGCGCTTCTTTCACAAGCAACTCACGCATACTACAAGTAGGAACACACAACCTGTTCGCTTTAAATAAGAAACCGTCATGAATGTAAAACTTTCCAAAGATGACTTTGCACAAGCAACAATAATCTCACCAAAATCAGAATCACACTCATATAGTTCCTTAATCAAATCAAATCCCAACATCCGTGCATGCATTGAAGTAATTAAAACATACCTGCGAGATAATGCATCGGCCACGATGTTTTCTTTACCTTGCTTGTAGCGTATAATATATGGAAATGACTCAACGAATTCCATCCATTTTGCGTGTCGCTTATTCAGCTTACCTTGACCCTTCAAGTGTTTTAATGATTCATGGTCGGTGTGGATCACAAACTCTTTAGGCCACAAGTAGTGCTGCCACGTCTGAAGTGCTCTCACAAGCGCATATAACTCTTTATCGTACGTGGGGTACCTCAAAGCTGCTCCATTCAGCTTCTCACTAAAATAGGCTATTGGCCGCTTTTCTTGCATAAGAACTGCTCCAATACCTAACCCTGATGCGTCGCACTCAATTTCAAATGTCTTCTCGAAGTTGGGTAGTGCCAAAATGGGCGCACTGCATAACTTCGCTTTAAGATCCTGGAATGCTCGCTCTTGCGCCTCGCCCCATTGAAAACCAACTGTCTTCTTTACTACCTCGGTCAATGGCGCGGCAATGCTACTGAAGTCCTTGACAAATCTCCTATAGAAGCTCGCTAAGCCATGAAAGCTTCGGACTTCTGTCACTGTAGTTGGTGTAGGCCATTCCTGAATTGCCTTCACCTTCTCCACATCTACCTCGATGCCATCTGCACTCACAACAAATCCAAGAAAAACAAGTCTATCCATGCAAAATGTGCATTTGTCAGAGTTAGCATACAGTTGTTCTTTTCGTAAAACATCAAGTACATGTCTCAAATGTAATTCATGCTCCTCAATCGATGTACTGTAAACTAAGATGTCATCAAAGTATACCACAACAAACTTACCTATAAATGCACGCATAACATGATTCATTAATCTCATAAATGTGCTAGGTGCGTTTGTAAGACCAAATGGCATAACTAACCATTCATATAATCCATATTTGGTCTTAAATGCGGTTTTCCACTCATCTCCCTCTCTCATGCGAATTTGATGGTATCCACTTTTCAAATCAATCTTACTAAATATCTTGGAACCATGCAATTCATCTAACATGTCATCTAGCCTAGGAATAGGATGGCGATACTTTACCGTTATATTATTGATGGCTCGACAATCAACACACATCCGCCATGTCCCATCTTTCTTAGGAACTAGAAGCACTGGTACTGCACAAGGACTCATGCTTTCCCTTACATACCCCTTGTCCATCAAATCCCGCACTTGCCGTTGAAGTTCCTTTGTCTCCTCAGGATTGCTTCTATAGGATGGCCTGTTGGGAATGACTGCTCCAGGTACGAAGTCTATCTGGTGCTCAATGCCTCTAATGGGTGGAAGCCCACAAGGAATGTCCTCAGTCAGTACATCGTTGTAGTCCTGCAAAAGAGATGAAATAGACATAGGAAGCAAAGAGTCAGTGTTAGAAAAATAAACATGGGGCTCCTTGTAAACTAACAATAGCATCAGGCTGCTAGTCTTGAAAGCTCTCCTCGCTTCACCCTCACCCATGTAGAAACTTCTTTTCACTCTCCCTTTGGTATCCCCCTTACTTTCACTCTCACTTCCCTTGGGTAAACTCTCGGCCTTGGCCTTATTTTTCACACTCTCACTAGTTTCCCCCAAGTTAGTGTTTGCACTCGCCCTCTCTTTATCCCTCTCAAGTTGCAACTTAACCTGATCTTCATGGACTTGCTTTGGTGTAAGTGGGTATAGTGTAATGGGTTTCCCTTTATGTTGAAATGAATACTTATTCTTGAACCCATCATGAATCACCTTCTTATCAAACTGCCACGGCCTCCCCAAAAGTATATGACCCGCATGCATCGGAATCACATCACATAGAACATCATCTGTGTAAGGCCCAATGGTAAAGCTCAATAATACCTGCTTCGTTACCTTCACTTCACCACAATCATTTAACCACTGCAACTTGTAAGGCTTGGGGTGCTTCAAGCAACTCAACCCCAATCTCTCAATCAAAGTCGTGCTAGCCACATTGGTACAACTGCCTCCATCTATAATCATACTACAACCCTTACCATTCACACGGCATCTGGTGTGGAATATGTTCTCCCTCTGCTGATCACTCTCATCCTCAACAACTTGTGCTGTCAAAGCACGCTTAACAACTAGGGATAAGTTATCTAAAGGGTATGCAGCTCCCTCATGGTCACTAGCATCTTCTAACTCCGGCATCTCATCCTCAACCTCATCATCTGTAGAGTACACATCTCCGCTCTTGTCAATCACTAAGGAGCGCCTATTGGGACATTGTGAAGCATAGTGTCCCATGCCCAAACACTTGAAACACTTGACATCCTTAGTTCTCGTAGCTGTACCCTCAGGTTTAGGTCTAGGTTTACTCGATTCTGCAACCTCTTTACCCTTGCCACTAGGTTCGGCTCTAGGCTTGTTAAAGCCTCCACTGAAATCACCTCTAGGCTTGTTAAAGCCTCCATCTCGCTTCTCATTCGGAACCCATTTCCCCTTCCAAGTAGAAGTAGTCTGAGTACCAAATCTGGATGTGGCCTTCTTCTTGAGTTGCCTCTCTACCTTGATAGCCATGTGAAGCATGTCCTCCAAATCAACATAATGATGTAACTCCACCATGTTGGCAATCTCCCTATTTAAGCCTCCAAGAAACCGTGCCATAGTAGCCTCTGCATCCTCAACTACATTCGCCCTGATCATGGCAACTTCCATCTCTGTGTAGTAATCCTCAACACTCTTGGTACCTTGATACAGATGTTGTAGCTTCTGATACAACTCACGGTAGTAATGGCTCGGAATGAACCTCTTCCTCATAAGACCTCTGAGTTCTTCCCAAGTCTGAACTGGTCTCTCATAGTTTCTTCTCCGAGTAGTAACAAGCTGATCCCACCATATCATGGCATAATCAGTAAACTCAATAGCTGCCAGACTGATTTTCTTCTCATCTGAGTAGTGATGGCAATTGAATATCAGCTCAATCTTCTTCTCCCATTCCAAATAAGCCTCGGGATCATTCTTCCCCTGAAAGGTTGGTATCTTGATTTTAATGCTACCTAGATCTCCATCTAAGTCCCCCCGTCTACCAAAACCCTTCGATCATAATCCCCTCGCCTATCATCAAATGCACCTCTATCATCAAATCGTCTATCCCTCCTATTATGTCTCCCATCAAACCTCCTATCACACCCTCTACCAAACCCCCTACCATGCCTCCTATCTTGTCTAGGCTGAAACCTCTCCTCAACATCATCAAGATCATCAAAATCATCAAAGTCATTCTCGGCTTCTTCTTCATCTGATGGTATATGTTGCGGTGGTACTCGACGTGGTGGCACATTATGAGGTGGTGGTACATTATGAGGTGGTAGTACATTATGAGGTGGTGGTACATTCTGAGGTGGTGGTGCTCTGGGAACACTGCCCGACTGAATACTCTCTACACTCTTGGACAACCTTTCCAATGCAGCATTCATATTCTCCATCATATCTGTAAACTTTCTATCCATAGCTGCAAGCTTCTCATCGACGGTTAAACTAACACCTGCCATTTCAAAGCTCAACAAACAAATTAGTAATAACAAGAAAGTAATACGATATGTAAAATCCTCTCAAGCTCACAATCTCACGTGTTTACACTCAATTATATCACTCCACTCGTGTTTGTACTCTATTGGCTTTTACCCGATACTGTGCTCACACTCACTGCCTTTTACCACTATTGAGTTCTTCCTCAATTCAATTACAAATCACTCAATTCCCAGAATGGTCAACTAAGATGTAGTCCACAAGCTAGCAGAAACACATGTATATATAGAGCAGGTGGAATAAAGAAAATAAGATAAGTAATCACGGAGACTCAATTGAAAGAAACCTATAGCTAGAGTGTTCAGAATAAGAAAGAATGACGAGTTAGCTAAATGCAATAAATAAGCAAGCAAGCAATCAACGTGTCACTGAAGTAATCTTGTGGTCACTCACTATAGTGTTTGAGCTCACCTTTCTTTTCTTCTCACACACACTCACAAGTGTTTACACTCCAATGAAACACAATGAAGCACAAAGGATTTCAATTCGGCAATAACACAAATATAGTCTTTCAAGCTCAAACCAATACAAACCAAATCAAATCAATGTAACTCATGTAAAGCAATCCAATCAACTTGCAAATGGTCTAATCAAGCTAAGCACAATGCGACCAATTCTCTTTCTTTTTTTTTTTTTTTCACTTTTTTTTTTCAAAACAAGTAGGTGACTCAGCTGCTTACGTAAGTAGCTTACAAGTAGGTCAAGTAAGCATGTCAATTCGGCAATGGTAAGTTACAAACCAACTAAACACTTTTCCAACTAGCTTGGTGATGCAGCAACTTGCCTCTTCAAGCACCTCTCAAATGCAATGATGGCTACTCAAGTTTCCATGTCAAGCTCATGAGTGCTTCCATTTTCAATGTCATGCTAATGATTTCAACACAAATCCAATGTCAAGCTAATGATAGCTCACGCAAATCAGCAAGCACACTTGTTAATTCATGCTTCAACATAAGCACATCAAGCATCTTACTCACGGCAATATGTGTAACAAAGCAACCAGACTTGTCTCACAAAGTTAACAACACACAAGCTTAAGTAAACTTCAGGAGTAAGTCACGGCCTCATCAATCCATAAGCATTTCATTTTGTTTCAACACTCATTCACTCAAATGCCTCACCAAATCACTCAAACAAACTTGTTTTCCACACACTTCACAAGATTGCAACAACTTCACAAAGATTGCAAACAAGCTAGTTCAAGCAATGCTAGGAGTAATGAAGTGCAATCTGATTTTCTCAAAGTAGATATGAACAATACCTATTGAAAACAAGCTAAGTGACATGTATATGGCAAGAACAAAGCAAGGGTGGTGATGGTACTTCCTTGGCCGAATCTGACCTGATGCATTTTTTTTTTTTTTTTGATTTTTGAAACTAATAACTTAATAACAATGTTAAACACGTCCTAGTAACTTACAATTAACAACTAAACACTTGATTCAAGCAAAGAACACAAAAGCCCCAATTTTGACCTAAGTAGCCAAAGCTTAACTCAAAGAAATACTCAAAATTAGCACAAACTACTAAAGGACAGATTGTTATTCATGCAACAAGGATTACAAATCTGCAAGAAACAACAAGAAACAACAAAGACACCAATGGCCGAAACTTGAGGACAAATTCCTTAATGGCCGAAATCAACAACAACAACAAAAACAAAGATGAATACAAGATTAAACAACACAAAGGATAGGAAATCAGACCTCAGAACCCTAAGCTCATGATACCAAATGACAAGAACTCACTTGGGTTGGAAACCAAGCAAACCCCAAGCATCTTTCTCAAAACCCCAAGAACTTTGAATACTGATTTTGTAGGAACAAAACCCAACCAAGATCAGCCCCTAACCACCATGAAACTCACGTCCATGATAACCACAAGCATGAAATCAGATTGTATTTTGCTAGCAATGGAGACGCCACTAAGTTGCCAAGCTTAGATAAGTCAATTTGAACTTGAAAAGGGGAATCCCTCCCTTACAAGAAATTTAGCCATAGCCAAAGCTTAAAAGCTTCAAAGTTTGATGAAAATGTCGTGAATGTTATTCCAAAGAAGAAGAAAACAAAGTTTAAATAGGTTACAAAGAGAAACCCTAAAGGTGTGAATGGACAAAAATGTCCCTAAAGTGAAATTACCAAAAGACCTGAAAACTACCCAAACCATTCACTCAAGCACGTCCCCAAAAGTCTTTTCCCACCTAAAGTAGCTTAAAACAATGATTAGAAACTAATCTAACTTAAGCTAATTTGAGGTGCTTACATCAAATAGTAAATTGACGTGCTTACTCAATAAGCAAGGTTCTAAGCATAATTAAGCCTAATGGCATAGTCAACCATGCTAATTACATCATAAATAAAGTCAAAATGTCGAGCACAAATGACAAAAATGCCCCCATTTGGCCGAATTCAACATGGTCCCAAAATGGGTGAAATCGGGTCAAAAGGATGCTGGTGCTGAAGCTACTCTGCTATGCTTCAGTCTGAGCTGATCTGGGTCAAATGAAATAGCTTGGGGACCTCTCTGGTTATGCCCATATATGTCTCTGGTGTGCACTTGACTCGGTTGCTGCAACTGGTCACATAGCTCTGAGCTAGTCCCGCAAAGGCCTCTCTGATCTTCTTTGCTCTTTGGCGAGTGATTGGACCTGTTGGAAACTGCATGGGTTCTTCCAAGTTGTTAGCTGCATGCTGTAATGTCTCTGGTGTGGTTGGACTCATGTCAGTATCACTTTTTAAATCAATCTTACTATAAACTTTGGGAACCATGCAATTCATCCAACATGTCATTCTAGTCTAGGAATAGGTGGACGATTACTTACCATATATCATTGATTGCTTGACCAATCAACGCATATACGCACGGACCATCTTTTAGGAAACTGGAACTGGTACCGCACACAGGGACTTATACTTTCTCAACGTACCGTTTCTCCATCAACTCCCTCACTTGCTTCTGAAGTTCCTCGTTCCTCGAATTGCTTCGATATGCTATCTGTTGGGAATGACTGCGCCAGTTATGAAATCTATCTGGTGCTCAATACCTCTAATGGGTGGAAGCCCACTAGGAATGTCCTCTGTCAGCACATCACTGACTTCCTGCAAACGAGATTGAAAGGACACAGGAAGCAAAGGGTCAATATTACCAATACAAACACGATGTTCCTTGTAGACTAGCAAAAGCATAAGCTTGCTAGCCAATAAAAGCTCTCATAGCTTCACCCTCACCTTTGTAGAAGCTCTCTTTCACTCGCCCTTTTGTTTCCCCCTTAAGTTCACTCACACTCCCATTGAGAACACTCACGGCCTTAGCCTTAGCCTTAATTCCTTACTAGGTTCGATCACACTCCCCTCACGTGTTTTCTCCAAGGCTGTGTTTGCACTCTCGTTCTCTCTATCCCTCTCAAGTTGCAACTTGACTCGATCTTCGTGGACTTGCTTCGGTGTAAATGGGTATAAAGTAATGGGTTTGCCCTTACGCTGAAAGGAATACTTATTCTTGAACCCATCATGTATGACCTTCCTATCAAACTGCCATGGCTTGCCCAAAAGAATATGTCCTGCATGCATCGGTATCACATCACATAGGACATCATCCATGTATGGCCCAATGGTAAAGCTCAATAATACCTGCTTAGTCACCTTTATTTCACCACAATCATTTAACCATTGCAACTTGTAAGCTTGGGATTCTTCAATCAATCTAATCCTAACATCTCAACTAAAGTTGTACTTGCGACATTAGCACAACTGCCCCCATCAATGATCATACTACACCCCTTGCCATTCACACGGCATCTAGTGTAAAATATGTTCTCCATCTGCTGATCACTCTCATCATCAACAATTTGTGCACTCAAAGCACGCTTGACAACTAATGACAAGTTATCTAATGGGTATGCAGCTCCCTCTCTATCACTAGTATCCTCAATCTCAGGCTCATCATCATCAACCTCAACCTCACTGTTGGTAGAATCATAGTGTCCCATGCCCAAACACTTGAAACACATGATGTCCTTAATCTTTGGTGTTGTACTCTCAGGCTTCGGTCTAGCCTTGCTTGTCTACAACTTCTTTACCCCTGGCACTAGGTTCAGCGCTTGGCTTGTCAAAGCCTCCATCTCGTCGTATTAGGAAACATTTTTCCCCTTCTATGCAGAGAAGTATTTTAAGTTACCAAATCTGGATGTAGACTTCTTCTTCAATGCCTCTCAACCTTGATAGCCATGTGAAGCATTTCCTCTAAATCAACATAATGATGCAACTCCACCATGTTGGCAATCTCTCTGTTCAAGCCCCCTAGAAACCGTGCCATAGTAGCCTCTGCATCCTCCACTACATTCGCCCTGATCATGGCAACCTCCATCTCAATATAGTAATCATCTACACTTCTGGCCCCCTAATACGGATCCTGTAGTTTTTTATACAACTCTCGGTAGTAATGGCTGGGTATGAACCGTTTTCTCATGAGATCTCGAAGTTCTTCCCATGTCTGAATTGGCCTTTCATGATTCCTCATTCGATTGGTGATAATCTGATCCCACCAAACCATCGCATAATCATTGAATTCCATGGTTGCCAGATTGATCTTCTTCTCATCAGTGTAATGATGACAATTAAAAATCAACTCGATCTTCTTCTCCATTCCAAATACGTTTCAAGATCATTCTTGCCCCGGAAGTTTGGTATCTTGATCTTGATGCTGCTCAAATCACCATCAACATCACCATGTCTATCATAACATCTCCTGTCATAATCCTTTCATTTGTCATCAAATGTACATTTACCATCAAATCGTCTATCCCTCATATCATTCCTTCTATCAAACCTCCTATTAGGCCTCCTATCAAGCCCTCGCTGAAATATCTCCTCCTCATCATTAAGATCATCAGAATTATCAAACTCATTTTCAGCTTCTTCTTCATCTGGTGGTATACGTCGTGGTGCCATATTCTGAGGTGGTGGTATATGCTGAGGTGGTGGTACTCTAGGAACACTGCCTGTTTGATTACTCTCTACTTCTCTAGATAACTTATCGAAAGCAACATTTATGTTTTCCATCATATCCATAAACTTCCTTTCTAAAGCCTCAAACTTCTCATCC
Organism: Zanthoxylum bungeanum; assembly: GCA_019454045.1. Taxonomy (NCBI): domain Eukaryota; kingdom Viridiplantae; phylum Streptophyta; class Magnoliopsida; order Sapindales; family Rutaceae; genus Zanthoxylum; species Zanthoxylum bungeanum. Next base: position 48,440 of record SKCR01003375.1, on the reverse strand, counting down.
ACTGTCAAACCAGTATCTGCCATCTCAAAGCTTCAACAAACATATTAGAAGAAACAAATATGTGAACAAAATTATATAACCTCACAATCTCACACGCTCACGTGATTACAATCAAATACGTATCACTCCACTCCACTCGTGTTTGCACTCAATATAGTATGAATATGACTTACCAAAAAGCTCACAACAATGTGTAGTCTTCAAGCTAGCATAAACAACAAGAAACCAATATAGGGCAAAGGAGTAATGCGAGTAAGAATTAACAAATACGTAGACTCAATTCAAAGAAGACCTACAACTAGAATAATTGGAATATAGAAATCATAAACAAGAACAACAAACAAACAAGCATGCAAACAATTGCGGACGTATGTAAATTTAGACGAGAATTTGGTGCCTCAATAGAAATTTTGTTGAATTACCCTTCACGGACAACCAAATGATAAAATAGAACAATGAAATTCAACCAAAATTTTGAACTTTTTTACTCTTTTTTTTTGCTCTTCAGATCACTGGAGCTTTTCAAAAACTTTCTAAGTGTTGACCGGTTTGGAGTCCGGTATAATACCGGTATAGTTGCTTCTCGGTTCCAGTAGTAATGTTTTACTCATAGGTTAATCGGTATGGATACCGGTATGGGTCTATGGAGACGGGGTATAGGACAGTATTGGTGCTTACCAATTCTAGTAGCCATGTAATCTCCAGGAAGATCATATTAAGGCCGGTATGTGACTGGTATGCCGATCACCGACAGATCAGAAATGCAAAAACACTTAAAAAAACACAAAACTAAGAATCAAGATGAACAAGTATCTTGATGACCAACAAACATAATAAAGACTAAATCAAAAACACAAAGTAAAGATAGAAAAATCAGACCTTGGAACCCTAAGCTCTGATACCAAAATGACGCGGAACTCACTTGGATGTTTAAGGCCAAGCAAACCCCCAGCAACAGATAGAACCCCAAGCACCGAGAATTTGATTTTGTAGGAACAAAACCCTTCCAAGTCCACAAAGAAGACCCACAAAGAACTTGTCTTTGAGAACCCTTAAGATGATTCCTTGTAGTGTTCTAGTAGCACAGAGACGCCACTAAGGTTGCCACGCCTTAGATAAGTCGATTGCATGAAATAAAGGGAATCCCTCCCTTAAGCAATTTTGGGACAAAGCCAAGCTTTCAAGATGAAGCTAATTTCGAAATTGGGTTATTAATTTCATTAAGAAAGAAATGTTACAATATATAGTACAATGAAGGAACCCTAATAGGTGTAAAATACCAAAACACCCTAACTTGCTAACCAATGGCTATTTAAAGGCTATGCCCTTAATAGTCATTTGATAATCTAGACAACATAATATAAATGTCAAACAAGGTGGCGAAAGTCATCAACAACTTTGCCAAAAAATTCAACAAAAGGAAAAACAACAAAACCATAAAAATCCAACAAAGGTGCCTAATAAGTCAACAAATGTGACAATTGTTCCCAAAATGTCTAAAGTTGTCTCCTTGCACCAAAAGCTCCTAAATTTCATGGCCTTCATGTAACTAGGCCCAAATTATGTGTCTCAAGCCCATTAAGTCTTGTCTTGGCCGAATTTTTGGTGTCAGACTTGATTCAGCTAGATTCGTCAAAATGCACTTGACTTTCAAATTGATGGTGCGTCAATCTGGTATGATTTGGGTCGAGTGAAATAGCTTTGGACCCACTCCATAGAATCCCTCATGTGTTACCATTATGCCCTAGAGTTGTGTGTCACACTCGATGACAAGAAACCCACTTGATTCGAAATCCAAGCAAAACCCAAGCAACGGACAGAACCCCAAGAACCGCGAATATGATTTTGTAGAAACAAAACCCTTCCAAGGCCACAAAGAAGACCCACAAAGAACTTGCCCTTGAGAACCTTTAAGATGAATCCTTGTAGTGTTTTGCTAGCAATGGAGACGCCACTAAGTTTTCTAAAACTTAGATAAGTCGATTCATACTTGAAAAGGGGAATCCATCCCTTACAAGAATTCGGCCATAGCCAAAGCTTTAAGATTTTGAGTTTTATAAATTCCGTTGATTGTGCCCAAAATGAAAAAGAAAGAAAGCTTAAATAGTGATACAAAAGAAACCCTAAAGGCATAAAGACAACAATGCCCCTAAATACGAAATTACAAAAATACCAAGTTTTTAAGTCTTCAAATGCCTAGGAAGCTTTATTCTAAACTGATTTGGGCCAAGTGAAATGGCTTTGGGCCCTTTCCATCGAAGCCCACATGCGTCTCTATTTGTTTGTTGCAGTCAGCCATAAAACTCTGAACTAATCCCGCCATTGCTTCTCTGAGTCTTTTGGTCCTCTGCCTCGTAATTGGCCCTTCTAGTACTTGTAATGGGTCTTTTGCTTTGTTGTCGGCCTGGATCATGTCATCCCCTACCTCTTGAAAAGGATTCGACCTCGAATCTGAACCTGCATCAAAAGAGTTAAGTCAGAAACATTATATGTAGTAGACATATTATACTTACCTTGTAAATCCAGCTTGTATGCATTGTCATTAATCCGTTCCAAGAGTTGAAATGGACCATCCCCTCTCGGTTGTAGCTTAGATTTACGTTGTTCAGGAAATCTCTCCTTGCGCATGTGTACCCAAACCCAATCTCCAGGTGAAATACCACACCTTTCTTCCCTATTAGCATGAGAAGCATATTGCTCATTCTTCCGTTGTATTTGCTCTCTTGCTTTCTCATGTATTTGCTTCACCAAATCGGATTTCCTTTTTCCATCTAGCCTGCATGCTCATCAACAGGCAAAGGTAACAAATCTAATGGAGTTAGTGGTTGAAAACCATAAACAATTTCAAATGGTGAGTAAGATGTGGAAGAATGAATACTACGATTATATGCAAATTCAACAAAAGGCAAACAATCCTCCCAGATTTTTAAGTTCTTATTGATAATAGTACGCAATAACTGAGTCAAAGTCCTATTAACAACCTCGGTCTGGCCATCAGTTTGGGGGTGGCAAGTAGTAGAATACAAAAGTTTATTTCCCAACTTACCCCATAAAACTTTCCAAAAGTGACTAAGGAATTTGACATCACGATCTGAAACTATACTCCGTGGAATCCCATGGAGTCGTACTACTTCTCTAAAGAACAAGTCAGCAATGTTAGTGACATCATCAGTTTTATGACATGCTATAAAGTGTGCCATCTTACTGAACATATCAACCACTACAAAGATGGAATCTCTACCCTTCTTAGTCCTAGGTAAACCCAAGATAAATTCCATCGATACATCTACCCAAGGGTCACTGGGTATAGGCAATGGTGTATACACAACCCATGAGGCATAACCTTAGATTTAGCATGTTTACAAGTTAAGCATTTATCACATAAACGCTCAATATATCTCCACATTTTAGGCCAATAAAAATGTTCAGTCAATACCCCTAAGGTTTTGGCAATGACAAAGTGCCCCATTAAACCTCCCCCATGTGCTTCCCTCACTAACAACTCACGCATACTACAAACAGGAATGCATAATCTATTCTCCCTAAACAGAAACCCATCATGTTGGTAGAATTTACTAAAAGCAGACTTTTCACATGCAGCATAGATGGTACTAAAATCAATATCACTAGCATAAAGTTCTTTAATAAATTCAAACCCAAGCATGCTTGCACTCAATGAAGTAAGTAAAGTATACCTTCGCGATAGTGCATCGACGACAATTTTTTCCTTACCTTGTTTGTAGCAGATTACATATGAAAATGTCTCAAAAAACTCTAACCATTTTGCGTGTCGTTTGTTCAGCTTACCTTGGCCCTTCAGATGCTTCAATGATTCATGATCTGTATAGATCACAAACTCTCGAGGCCACAAATAATGCTGCCAAGTCTCAAGGGCTCGCACTAGTGCATACAACTCTTTGTCATATGTGGGGTACCTCAAAAATGCTCCATTCAGCTTCCCACTAAAGTAAGCTATTGGTCGCTTTTCTTGCATAAGAACAGCTCCAATGCCTATCCCGGATGCGTCACCACTCAATCGCAAATGTCTTCTCAAAGTTGGGTAGTGCCAAGACTGGTTCACTGCACAACTTCATTTTCAGATCCTGGAATGCACGCTCCTGCTCTTCACCCCATTTGAAGCCAACAGTCTTCTTCACTACTTCAGTCAATGGTGCTGCAATACTACTGAAGTCTTTAACAAATCTACGGTAGAAGCTTGCTAATCCATGGAAGCTTCTGACTTCTGTCACTGTTGTTGGTGTTGGCCAATCCTGAATTGCCTTCACCTTTTCTAAATCTACCTCGATGCCATCTGCACTCACAACAAATCCAAGGTAAACAATTCTATCCATAGAAAGTGTGCACTTATCAAAGTTAGCATACAATTTTTCTTGCCTTAACACATCAAAAACATGCATCAAATGCATAATATGCTCATCTACTGTTTTACTGTAAACTCAGATGTCATCAAAATAAACCACAACAAACTTACCTAGAATTGCACGCATAACATGATTCATCAATCTCATAAATGTGCTAGGTGCGTTTGAAAGACCAAATGGCATATGACATGATCCAAGGGACAACATTTGACATGAATGCAGTCACCCAAGGAACATTAGAGCCTTTGCAATTGCCAACAGGCCCAATCACACGCCAAAGAGCTAAGAAGATCACAGACGCAATAGCGGGGCAGAGTTTGCATATAATAGATGCATTCATCCTTCTAGTTTTCACTTGCCTTATGAGATTGATTATGATTCTAATTCTTTTAACTCCTATGGATTTATTATCTTTGATTGTTATTAAGCTTGGGAGTATGAATGATAAGGGAAGACATAGTTGGTGAGAATAATAGGTTTCCAACACATTGTGTTTGACCCCGGCAATTGGGTGTGGCTTATATGCAAGAGGAAAAGATCCAAGTTGCAACCAAGAGGAGATGGTCCATTTCAAGTCTTGGAGCGGATCAACGACAATACTTACAAGCTTGATCTTCCTGGTGAGTTTGGCATTCCTACAATGTTTAATGTTTCTGACTTATTTTATTTTTAATGCAGGTTCAGATTCGAGGTCGAATCTTTTTCTGCAAGGAGGGAATGACATGAGTCCAACCACACCAGAGACATTACAGGATTTAGCTAACAACTTGGAGGAACCCATGCAGTTGCCAACAGGTCCAATCACACACCAAAGAGCAAAGAAGTTCAGAGAGGCCTTTGCGGGACTAGCTCAGAGCTATGTGACCAGTTGCAGCAACCAAGTCACGTGCACACCAGAGACACATATGGGAGAGTGGTCCCCAAGCTATTTCATTTGACCCAGATCAGCTTAGACTGAAGCATAGTAGAGCAGCTTCAGCACCACCACCCTTTTGACCCGATTTCACCCATTTTGGGACTATGTTGAATTCGGCCAAATGGGGGCATTTTTGTCATTTGTGCTCAACATTTTGACTTTATTTATGATGTAATTAGCATGGTTGACTATGCCATTAGGCTTAATTATGCTTAGATCTGTACTTAGCCGGAAGCACGTCAATTTACTATAGCATGTAAGCACCTCAATTAGCTTAAGTGAGATTAGCTTCTAATCTTTGTTTTAAGTTTATTTAGGTGCAAAAGGACTTAATGGTCGTGGTTGAGGTGCTTGACTTAGGGTTTTTGGTCATTTTAGCTCTAGGGTCATTTTAGTATTTTTACTCTCTTGTAACCCTTATTATATGACTCTTCTTTGTATTTTGGAGATAACCAACGTAATATACAACATTTGAAAGAGAGAAAAGCTTGAGCTTTCCATGGCTATGGCCAAAACCTTGTTGAGGGATTCCCCTTTTCAAGTTCAAATTGACTTATCTAAGCTTGGCAACTTAGTGGCGTCTCCATTGATAGCAAAATACAATCTGATTTCATGCTTGTGGTTATCATGGACGTGAGTTTCATGGTGGTTAGGGGCTGATCTTGGTTGGGTTTTGTTCCTACAAAATCAGTATTCAAAGTTCTTGGGGTTTTGAGAAAGATGCTTGGGGGTTTGCTTGGTTTCCAACCCAAGTGAGTTCTTTTCATTTGGTATCAGAGCTTAGGGTTTTGAGGTCTGATTTCCTATCCTTTGTGTTGTTTAATCTTGTATTCATCTTTATTTTTTTTATTGTTGTTGATTTCGGCCATTAAGGAATTTGTCCTCAAGTTTCGGCCATTGGTGTTCTTGTGTGTTCTTTGTTGTTTCTTGCAGATTTGTGATCCTTGTTGCATGAATAACAATCTGTCCTTAGTAGTTTGTGCTAATTTGAGTATTTCTTTGAGTTAATCTTTGACTACTTAGGTCAAAATTGGGGCTTTTGTTTTATTTACTTGAATCAAGTGTTTAGTTGTTAATTCAATGTTACTAGGACGTGTTTAACATTGTTAATAAGTTATTAGTTTCAAAATCAAAAAAAAAAAAGCATCAGGTCAGATTCGGCCAAGGAAGTACCATCACCACCCTTGCTTTGTTCTTGCCATATACAAGTCACTTAGCTTGTTTTCAATAGGTATTGTTCATATCTACTTTGAGAAAATCAGATTGCACTTCATTACTCCTAGCATTTGCTTGAACTAGCTTGTTTCCAATCTTTGTGAAGTTGTTGCAATCTTGTGAAGTGTGTGGAAAACAAGTGTGTTTGAGTGATTTGGTGAGGCATTTGAGTGAATGAGTGTTGAAACAAAATGAAATGCTTATGGATTGATGAGGCCGTGACTTACTCCTGAAGTTTACTTAAGCTGTGTGTTGTTAACTTTGTGAGACAAGTCTGGTTGCTTTGTTACACATATTGCCGTGAGTAAGATGCTTGATGTGCTTATGTTAAAGCATGAATTAACAAGTGTGCTTGCTGATTTGCGTGAGCTATCATTAGCTTGAAATTGGATTTGTGTTGAAAGCATTAGCATGACATTTAAAATGGAAGCACTCATGAGCTTGACATGGAAACTTGAGTAGCCATCATTGCATTTGAGAGGTGCTTGAAGAGGGAAGTTGCTGCATCACCAAGTTAGTTGGAAAAAGTGTTTAGTTGGTTTGTAACTTACCATTGTCGAATTGACATGCTTACTTGACCTACTTGTAAGCTACTTACGTAAGCAGCTGAGTCACTACTTGTTTTGAAAAAAAAAGGAGAAAAAAAAAGAGAAGAGAAGAGAAAAAAGAGAATGGTCGCATTGTGCTTAGCTTGATTAGACCATTTGCATGTGGATTGGATTGCTTTACATGAGTTACATTGATATTTGATTTGGTTTGTATTGGTTTGAGCTTGAAAGACTATATTTGTGTTATAGCCGAATTGAAATCCTTTGTGCTTCATTGTGTTTCATTGGATTGTAAACACTTGTGAGTGTGTGTGAGAAGAAAAGAAAGATGAGCTCAAACACTATAGCAAGTGACCACAAAATTGCTTCAGTGACACGTTGATTGCTTGCTTGCTTATTTATTGCATTTAGCTAACTCGTCATTCTTTCTTATTCTGAGCACTCTAGCTATAGGTTTCTTTCGATCGAGTCTCCGTGATTACTTATCTTATTTGCTTTATTCCACTGCTCTATATATACATTGTGTTTCTGCTAGCTTGTGGACTACATCTTAGTTGACCATTCTGGGAATTGAGTTGATTTGTAATTGAATTGAGGAAGAACTCAATAGTGGTAAAAGGCAGTGCAGTGATTGTGAGCACAGTATCGGGTAAAAGCCAATAGAGTGCAAACACGAGTGGAGTGATATCATTCGAGGAGATTGTGAGGATTTACATATTTATTTTGTTTTATTATTTCTAATCTGTTTGTTTAGTGTTAAAATGGCAGGTCCAAGTTTAACCATTGACGATAAGATCGAGGTTTTGGATACATTCAAAAGTGATATCCAAGATATTATGAGTGATTATAGAAGATCTTATGAGAAATGGAAAAAGGCTTGGAAGGTAACTAAATATACAGTGAATGAATAGAGTACTCAACAACCAAAAGCTATTGAAGTTGTGTGTAATGAAGTGAGAAGCACTTGTGATGTTGAGTGCATAGCGAATGAAAACACTTGTGAGGCCTTGAATGTTGTGAATTATGTTATAAGTGACATGGTGAATGAAAATGCTTGTGAGACCGTGAGCATTGAGGGAGTAAACACTTGTGAGTTAGTGTGCTTTGAGGTTGAAAAACATAGTGAAGCTGAGCAGGTGTGTGAGGAGGTATTTGCAAGTATGGTTGAGATAGTGGCCATGAGTGATGATGAAATTGTGAGAGCTGGTGAAAAGAAACTAGATGTGGTAGTGAAGTTTCTCCATAATGTTTTCTATATTGTTAATGGTTTTTCATCGCAGGTACAAGTGGTCAAGTATGATTCTTTAATATTTCAATATCATCGTCCAATTGATTTTGTCATAACTATCTATGATCCGGGTTCGGATTCGAGGACGAATCCATTTCAAGAGAGGGAGAATGACATGATCCAAGGGACAACATTTGACATGAATGCAGTCACCCAAGGAACATTAGAGCCTTTGCAATTGCCAACAGGCCCAATCACACGCCAAAGAGCTAAGAAGATCACAGACGCAATAGCGGGGCCAGAGTTTGCATATAATAGATGCATTCATCCTTCTAGTTTTTCACTTGCCTTATGAGATTGATTATGATTCTAATTCTTTAACTCCTATGGATTTATTATCTTTGATTGTTATTAAGCTTGGGAGTATGAATGATAAGGGAAAGGCAGAGTTGGTGAGAATAATAGGTTTCCAACCATTGTGTTTGACCCCGGCAATTGGGTGTGGCTTTATATGCAAGAGGAAAAGATCCAAGTTGCAACCAAGAGGAGATGGTCCATTTCAAGTCTTGGAGCGGATCAACGACAATACTTACAAGCTTGATCTTCCTGGTGAGTTTGGCATTCCTACAATGTTTAATGTTTCTGACTTATTTTATTTTTAATGCAGGTTCAGATTCGAGGTCGAGTCTTTTTCAACAAGGAGGGAATGACATGAGTCCAACCACACCAGAGACATTACAGGATGCAGCTAACAACTTGGAGGAACCCATGCAGTTGCCAATAGGTCCAATCACACACCAAAGAGCAAAGACGTTCAGAGAGGCCTTTGGGACTAGCTCAGAGCTATGTGACAAGTTGCAGCAACCAAGTCACGTGCACACCAGAGACACATATGGGCGTAACCAGAGAGGTCCCCAAGCTATTTCATTTGACCCAGATCAGCTCAGACTGAAGCATAGCAGAGCAGCTTCAGCACCACCACCATTTTGACCCGATTTCACCCATTTTGGGACTATGTTGAATTCGGCCAAATGGGGGCTTTTTGTCATTTGTGCTCAACATTTTGACTTTATTTATGATGTAATTAGCATGGTTGACTATGCCATTAGGCTTAATTATGCTTAGATCTGTACTTAGCCGGAAGCACGTCAATTTACTATAGCATGTAAGCACCTCAATTAGCTTAAGTGAGATTAGCTTCTAATCTTTGTTTTAAGTTTATTTAGGTGCAAAAGGACCTTAATGGTCGTGGTTGAGGTGCTTGACTTAGGGCTTTTGGTCATTTTAGCTCTAGGGTCATTTTAGTCTTTTTACTCTCTTGTAACTCTTATTATATGACTCTTCTTTGTATTTTGGAGACAACCAACGTAATATACAAACATTTGAAAGAGAGAAAAGCTTGAGCTTTCCATGGCTATGGCCAAAACCTTGTTGAGGGAGGGATTCCCCTTTTCAAGTTCAAATTGACTTATCTAAGCTTGGCAACTTATGGCGTCTCCATTGCTAGCAAAATACAATCTGATTCCATGCTTGTGGTTATCATGGACATGAGTTTCATGGTGGTTAGGGGCTGATCTTGGTTGGGTTTGTTCCTATAAAATCAGTATTCAAAGTTCTTGGGGTTTTGAGAAAGATGCTTGGGGGTTTGCTTGGTTTCCAACCCCAAGTGAGTTCTTGTCAGCATAAACTAACCAATTCATACAAGCCCACTTAGTCTTAAATGCAGTTTTCCACTCATCTCCCTCTCTCATGCGAATTTGATGGTATCCACTCTTTAAATCAATCTTACTAAAAATTTTGGAACCATGCCAATTCATCTAACCATGTCATCCTAGTCTAAGAATGAGGTGACGATACTTACCGTAATATTGTTGATAGCTCGGCAGTCAACCGCACATACGCCACGTCCCATCTTTCGTAGGAACTAGAGCACTGGTACTGCACAAGGACTCATGCTTTCCCTTACATACCCCTTGTCCATCAACTCCCGTACTTGCCTTTGTAGCTCCTTTGTCTCCTCGGGATTGCTCTATAAGCGGTCTGTTAGGAATGACTGCTCCAGGTATGAAGTCTATCTGGTGTGTTCAATACCTCTAATGGGTGGAAGCCCACTAGGTATGTCCTCTGTGAGTACGTCACTGTAATCCTGCAAAAGAGATGAAATAGACACATGAAGCAAAGGGTCAGAGTTAGTAAAATAAATATGAGGCTCCTTATAGACTAACAATAGCATGAGCTTGCTAGCCTTGAACGCTTTCCTCCTCGCTTCACACTCACCCATGTAGAAACTCTTTTTAAATCTCCCTTTTGTTTCCCCCTCACGTTCACTCACACTCCCTTGGAACTCCCACGACCTTGGCCTTATTTTTCTCACCAGATACACCACTCTCACTAGTCTCACCCATGGTGGTGTTTCCCTTCGCTCTCTCTTTGTCACGCTCAAGTTGCAACTTAACCTGATCTTCATGGACTTGTGCAGGTGTAAGTGGGTATAATGTAATGGGTTTTCCCTTATGTTGGAAAGAGTACTTGTTCTTGAACCCATCATGAATAACCTTCTTATCAAACTGCCACGGCCAACCCAAAAGAATATGTCCTGCATGCATCGGTATCACATCACATAGGTCATCATCTGTGTATGGCCCAATGGTAAAGCTCAACAATACCTACTTTGTCACACTTATTTCCCCACAATCATTTAACCACTGCAACTTGTAAGTTTCGGGTGTCTCAAGCAACTCACCTCAATCGCTCAATCAAAGCTGTGCTAGCAACATTATACAATTGCCCCCATCTATGATCATACTACATCCTTTTCCATTCACACGGCACCTAGTATGGAATATGTTCTCTCCCTCTGCTGCACACTCTCATCCTCTACAACATGTGCACTCAAGCACGCTTGACAACTAAGGATAAGTTATTCAGCGGGTATGCAGTCTCCCTCATGGTCACTAGCATCCTCCAACTCTGGCATTTCCTCCTCGACCTCACTATCAGTAGAGTACACCTCTCCACTATTTTTATCAATCACTAAGGTACGCCTATTGGGACATTGTGAAGCATAGTGTCATATGCCCAAACACTTGAAACACTTGACATCCTTAGTTCTAGCAGCTGCACCCTCAGGTTTTGGTCTATTTTTGCTCGGTTCTGCAGCCTCTTTACCCTTGGCACTAGGGTCGGCCCTAGGCTTATTAAAGCCTCCACTGAACTCGCCTCTAGGCTTGTCAAATCCTCCATCTCGCTTCTCATTCGGAACCCATTTTCCCTTCCATGTAGAAGTAGCCTGAGTACCAAATCTGGATGTTGACCTTTTCTTTTGAGTTGCCTTTCTACTACTTGATAGCCATATGAAGCATATCCTCCAAATCAACATAGTGATGCAACTCCACCATGTTTGCAATCTCTCTATTCAAGCCCCCTAGAAATCGTGCCATAGTAGCTTCTGCATCCTCAACTACATTTGCCCTGATCATGGCAACTTCCATCTCTGTGTAATAGCCATCAACACTTTTGGTCCCCTGATACAGATGTTGTAGTTTCTGATACAATTCCCTATAGTAATGGCTGGGTATAAATCTTTTTCTTATAAGACCTCTAAGTTCTGCCCATGTCTGAACCGACCTCTCATAATTTCTCCCCCGAGTAGTGACAAACTTATCCCACCAAATCATAGCATAATCGGTAAACTCAATCGCGGCCAGATTGATCTTCTTCTCGTCTGAGTAGTGATGACAGTTGAAAATCAATTCTATTTTCCTTTCCCATTCTAAATAAGCTTCAGGGTCATTCTTGTCGTGAAATGTTGGTATCTTGATCTTGATGCTACCTAGATCATCATCAACATCTCCTCGTCTACCATATCCCCTCCTATCATAATCCCCTCTTCTGGCATCAAATGCACCTCTATCATCAAATCGCATATCCCTCCTATCATTCCTCATATCAAACCTCCTATTAGGCCTCCTATCATGCCCAGGCTGAAATCTCTCCTCCACATCATCAAGACCATCAGAATCATCAAACTCATTTTTAGCTTCCTCTTCATCTGGTGGTACATACTGTGGTGGTACATGTCGAGGTGGCACATTATGAGGTGGTGGTACATTCTGAGGTGGTGGTATATGCTGGGGTGGTGGTGCTCCGGGACCGCTACCAGTTTGAATACTCTCTACACTCTTGGTCAATCTCTCCAAAGCAGTATTCATGTTCTCCATCATATCTGTAAATTTCCTATCCAAAGCCTCAAGCTTTTCATCAGTGGTTAGACCTGCCATCTCAACACTAAACAAACAGATTAGAAATAACAAGAAAGTAAAGCAAATATGTAAATCCTCACAATCTCACGTGTTTACACTCGAATGATATCACTCCACTCGTGTTTGAACTCTATTGGCTTTTACCCGATATTGTGCTCACAATCACTGCCTTTTACCACTCTTGAGTTCGTCCTCAATTCAAATGTGAATCACACTCAATCCAAGAATACAAACCAAATGTAGTCCTCAAGCCAGCATGAAACACAAAGGTCTAATAATATATATGGGACAGGTGGAAACAAAATGGGAACAGGAATAGCAACGACAAAGACTCAATCAATAATACTTAAACTAGAGTATTGGAATAAAGAAGTGAACAATTAGCACAATGGAAAAAAAATAAGCATGCAAATTCACGGTCGTATGCAATTTCGGGAGAAAATTTGGCATCGCTATAGAAATTTTGATGGGATACCCTCCACGGGCACCTAAATAATAATATGGAACAAACTAAATTCAACTAAAAAATTTCAATTTTTTTTTCTGCTCAAGTGATCACTATCACTCAAGTCCCTTTTTTATTTTGATAACGTCAAATGCTTATACTGTGGTTCTGATTTCAGAGGCTGATTTAAGTTCTGATTTCAGAGGCTGATTTAGGTTCTGATTTCAGAGGCTGATTTAAGTTCTGATTTCAGAGGCTGATGGTCAGGGTCTGATTTCAGAGGCTACTGGTCAGTGTCTGATTTCAGAGGTTAATTTTCAGGGTCTGATTTCAGAGGCTACTGGTCAGGGTCTGATTTCAGAGGTTACTATTCAGTGTCTGACTTTAGAGGCTACTGGTCAGGGTCTGATTTCAAAGGTTACTTTTCAGAGTCTGATTTTCAGAGGCTAATCTTCAGGGTCTAAATTCAGAGTCAGATTTCAAAGGCTAAGTTTTTAGAGTCTGATTTCAGAGTCTGATTTCAGGGTCTGAATTCAAAGTCAGATTTCAAATTTCACTAGGGTTTTAGAAACAAATCACACAGCCGCCAAAGAACATGCTTATTTCTTCAACATATGCTAAAGAATAGAAAGTATATGACGAACTGATATGAAGAACAGAACAAAAAAACCTAGAACTGGAAAATGATAGAAGATGAACTGATAAGCAAAACACAACAAAATCAGATCCAGAAATAAACAAAACGAAAACAGAAACAAGATCCAACAAGAACTGAAACGAAAATAACAAGAACGAAAATAAAAACAAAATCAAACAAAAGAAAAGATAGGAAAAATCAGACCTTGGAACCTTGAGCTCTAGATACCAAATGACAAGAAACCCAAGAACCGCGAATATGATTTTGTAGAAACAAAACCCTTCCAAGGCCACAAAGAAGACCCACAAAGAACTTGCCCTTGAGAACCTTTAAGATGAATCATTGTAGTGTTTTGCTAACAATGGAGACGCCACTAAGTTTGCCAAAACTTAGATAAGTCGATTCAAACTTGAAAAGGGGAATCCCTCGCTTACAAGAATTCGGCCATAGCCAAAGCTTTAAGCTTTTGAGTTTTATAAATTTCGTTGATTGTGCCCAAAATGAAAAAGAAAGAAAGCTTAAATATTGATACAAAAGAAACCCTAAAGGCATAAAGACAACAATGCCCCTAAATACGAAATTATAAAAATACCAAGTTTTTAAGTCTTCAAATGCCTAGGAAGCTTTATTCTAAACTGATTTGGGCCAAGTGAAATGGCTTTGGGCCCTTTCCATCGAAGCCCACATGCGTCTCTATTTGTTTGTTGCAGTCGGCCATAAAACTCTGAACTAATCCTGTCATTGCTTCTCTGAGTCTTTTGGTCCTCTGTCTCGTAATTGGCCCTTCTGGTACTTGTAATGGGTCTTTTGCTTTGTTGTCGGCCTGGATCATGTCACTCGATCATGGCATTCTGTGCTAGCCCCGTCATTACGTCTCTGATCTTCTTAGCTCTTTGGCGTGTGATTGGCTCAGATGGCACTTGCAAAGGCTCCACCATATTGCTGGTCGTGACATCTAATGTTCCTTGAGTGGTTGGATTCGTGTCACATCTCCTCTTGGTTGCAGCTTGGACCTCCGTTGTGCTGGGAACCTTTGCTTGCGTAAATGAAGCCATACCCAATCTCCAGGGTTAAATACAATGTGCTTCCTCCATTTATTAGCATGAGAAGCATATTGTTCATTCTTCCTTTCAATGTGTGCCTTAGCTTTCTCATGTGTCAATTTCACCAACTCCGCCTTATTTTTACCATCCAACTCATTTGCTCATTAACAGGTAAAGACAACAAATGACATGAGTCCAACCACACCAGAGACATTACAGGATGCAGCTAACAACTTGGAGGAACCCATGCAACTGTTGCCAACAGGTCCAATCACACGCCAAAGAGCAAATAAGATCAGAGAGGCATTTGCGGGACTAGCTCGGAGCTATGTGACCAGTTGCAGCAACCAAGTCAAGTGCACACCAGAGACACATATGGGCATAACCAGATAGGTCCCCAAGATATTTCATTTGACCCAGATCAGCTCAGACTGAAGCATAGCAGAGCAGCTTCAGCACCAGCACCCTTTTGACCCGATTTCACCCATTTTGGGACTATGTTGAATTCGGCCAAATGGGGGCATTTTTTTCATTTTTGCTCGACATTTTGAATTTATTTATGATGTAATTAGCATGGTTGACTATGCCATTAGGCTTAATTATGCTTAGATTTGTACTTAGCCGGAAGCACGTCAATTTACTATAGCATGTAAGCACCTTAATTAGCTTAAGTGAGATTAGCTTCTAATCTTTGTTTTAAGTTTATTTTGGTGCAAAAGGACCTTAATGGTCGTGGTTGAGGTGCTTGACTTAGGGCTTTTGGTAATTTTAGCTCTAGGGTCATTTTAGCCTTTTTACTCTTTTGTAACCCTTATTATATGACTCTTCTTTGTATTTTTGGATAACAAACATAATATACAGAATTTTGAAAGACAGAAAAGCTTGAGCTTTCCATGGCTATGGCCAAAACCTTGTTGAGGGAGGGATTCCCCTTTTCAAGTTCAAATTGACTTATCTAAGCTTGGCAACTTAGTGGCGTCTCCATTGCTAGCAAAATACAATCTGATTTCATGCTTGTGGTTATCATGGATGTGAGTTTCATGGTGGTTAGGGGATGATCTTGGTTGGGTTTTGTTCCTACAAAATCAGTATTCAAAGTTCTTGGGGTTTTGAGAAAGATGCTTGGGGGTTTGCTTGGTTTCCAACCCAAGTGAGTTCTTGTCATTTGGTATCATGAGCTTAGGTTTCTGATGTCTGATTTCCTATCCTTTGTGTTGTTTAATCTTGTATTCATCTTTGTTTTTGTTGTTGTTGTTCATTTCGGCCATTAAGGAATTTGTCCTCAAGTTTTGGCCATTGATGTTCTTGTGTGTTCTTTGTTGTTTCTTACAGATTTGTGATCCTTGTTGCATGAATAAAAATCTGTCCTTTAGTAGTTTGTGCTAATTTTGAGTATTTCTTTGAGTTAATCTTTGGCTACTTTGGTCAAATTGGGGCTTTTGTTTTATTTGCTTGAATCAAGTGTTTAGTTGTTAATTCAATGTTACTAGGACGTGTTTAACATTGTTAATAAGTTATTAGTTTCAAAAAAAAAAAAAAAAGAAATGCATCAGGTCAGATTTGGCCAAGGAAGAACCATCACCACCCTTGCTTCGTTCTTGCCATATGCATGTCACTTAGCTTGTTTTCAATAGGTATTGTTCATATCTACTTTGAGAAAATCAGATTGCACTTCATTACTCCTAGCATTTGCGTGAACTAGCTTGTTTGCAATCTTTGTGAAGTTGTTGCAATCTTGTGAAGTGTGAGGAAAACAAGTGTTTTTGAGTGTTGTGGTGAGGCATTTGAGTGAATGAGTGTTGAAAAAAAATGAAATGCTTATGGATTGATGAGGCCGTGACTTACTCTTGAAGTTTACTTATGCTTGTGTGTTAACTTTGTGAGACAAGTCTGGTTGCTTTGTTACACATATTGCCGTGAGTAAGATGCTTGATGTGCTTATGTTGAAGCATGAATTAACAAGTGTGCTTGCTGATTTGCGTGAGCTATCATTAGCTTGACATTGGATTTGTGTTGAAATCATTAGCATGACATTGAAATTGGAAGCACTCATGAGCTTGACATGGAAACTTGAGTAGCCATCATTGCATTTGAGAGGTGCTTGAAGGGGCAAGTTGCTGCATCACCAAGTTAGTTGGAAAAAGTGTTTAGTTGGTTTGTAACTTACCATTGCCGAATTGACATGCTTAATTGACCTATTTGTAAGCTACTTACGTAAGCAGCTGAGTCACCTACTTGTTTTGAAAAAAAAAAGGAGAAAAAAAAAGAAAGAGAATTGGTCGCATTGTGCTTAGCTTGATTAGACCATTTGCAAGTTGATTGGATTGCTTTACATGAGTTACATTGATATCTGATTTGGTTTGTATTGGTTTGAGCTTGAAAGACTATATTTGTGTTATAGCCGAATTGAAATCTGTTGTGCTTCATTGTGTTTCATTGGAGTGTAAACACTTGTGAGTGTGTGTGAGAAGAAAAGAAAGGTGAGCCCAAACACTATAGCGAGTGACCACAAGATTGATTCAGTGACACGTTGATTGCTTGCTTGCTTATTTATTGCATTTAGCTAACTCGTCATTCTTTCTTATTCTGAGCACTCTAGCTATAGGTTTCTTTCGATTGAGTCTCCGTGATTACTTATCTTATTTGCTTTATTCCACCTGCTCTATATATACATTGTGTTTCTGCTAGCTTGTGGACTACACCTTAGTTGACCATTCTAGGAATTGAGTTGATTTGTAATTGAATTGATGAAGAACTCAAGAATGGTAAAAGGCAGTGATTGTGAGCACAGTATCGGGTAAAAGCCAATAGAGTGCAAACACGAGTGGAGTGATATCATTCGAGTGTAAGCACGTGAGATTGTGAGGATTTACATATTGTTTTGCTTTTTATTATTTCTAATCTATTTGTTTAGTGTTGAGATGGCAGGTCCTTGTTTAACCATTGATGATAAGATCGAGGTTTTGGATACTTTCAAAAGTGATGTCCAAGATATTATGAGTGATTATAGAAGATCTTATGAGAAATGGAAAAAGACTTGGAAGGTAACTAAATATGCAGTGAATGAAGAGAGTACTCAACAACCAAAAGCTATTGAAGTTGTGTGTAATGAAGTGAGAAGCACTTGTGATGTTGAGTGCATAGCGAATGAAAAAACTTGTGAGGCCTTGAATGTTGTGAATTGTGTTATAAGTGACATGGTGAGTAAAAATGCTTGTGAGACCGTGAGCATTGAGGGAGTAAACACTTGTGAGGTAGTGTGCTTTGAGGTTGAAAAACATAGTGAAGCTGAGCAGGTGTGTGAGGAGGTCTTTGCAAGTATGGTTGAGGTAGTGGCCATGAGTGATGATGAAGCTGTGAGAGCTGGTGAAAAGAAAGTAGATGTGTTAGTGAAGTTTTTCCTTAACATTTTCTCTATTGTTTATGCTTTTTCATCGCAGGTACAAGTGGTCAAATATGATTCTTTTATATTTCAATATCATCGTCCAATTGATTTTGTCATAACTATCTATGATCCGGGTTCGGATTCGAGGACGAATCCATTTCAAGAGAGGGAGAATGACATGATCCAAGGGACAACATTTGACATGAATGCAATCACCCAAGGAACATTAGAGCCTTTGCAATTGCCAACAGGCCCAATCACACGCCAAAGAGCTAAGAAGATCACAGACGCAATAGCGGGGCCAGAGTTTACATATAATAGATGCATTCATTCTTCTAGTTTTTACTTGCCTTATGAGATTGATTATGATTCTAATTCTTTAACTCATATGGATTTATTATCTTTGATTGTTATTAAGCTTGGGAGTATGAATGATAAGGGAAAGGCAGAGTTGGTGAGAATAATAGGTTTCCAACGCATTGTGTTTGACCCCGGCAATTGGGTGTGGCTTTATATACAAGAGGAAAAGATACAAGCATAACGAAGATCCAAGTTGCAACCAAGAGGGGATGGTTCAGATTCGAGGTCGAATCCTTTTCAACAAGGAGGGAATGACATGAGTCCAACCACACCAGAGACATTACAAGATGCAGCTAACAACTTGGAGGAACCCATGCAACTGTTGCCAACAGGTCCAATCACACGCCAAAGAGCAAATAAGATCAGAGAGGCATTTGCGGGACTAGCTCGGAGCTATGTGACCAGTTGCAGCAACCAAGTCAAGTGCACACCAGAGACACATATGGGCATAACCAGATATGTCCCCAAGCTATTTCATTTGACCCAGATCAGCTCAGACTGAAGCATAGCAGAGCAGCTTCAGCACCAGCACCCTTTTGACCCGATTTCACCCATTTTGGGACTATGTTGAATTCGGCCAAATGGGGGCATTTTTGTCATTTTTGCTCGACATTTTGACTTTATTTATGATGTAATTAGCATGGTTGACTATGCCATTAGGCTTAATTATGCTTAGATTTGTACTTAGCCGGAAGCACGTCAATTTACTATAGCATGTAAGCACCTTAATTAGCTTAAGTGAGATTAGCTTCTAATCTTTGTTTTAAGTTTATGTTTATTTTGGTGCAAAAGGACCTTAATGGTCGTGGTTGAGGTGCTTGACTTAGGGCTTTTGGTAATTTTAGCTCTAGGGTCATTTTAGCCTTTTTACTCTTTTGTAACCCTTATTATATGACTCTTCTTTGTATTTTTGGATAACAAACGTAATATACAGAATTTTGAAAGAGAGAAAAGCTTGAGCTTTCCATGGCTATGTCCAAAACCTTGTTGAGGGAGGGATTCCCCTTTTCAAGTTCAAATTGACTTATCTAAGCTTGGCAACTTAGTGGCGTCTCCATTGTTAGCAAAATACAATCTGATTTCATGCTTGTGGTTATCATGGACGTGAGTTTCATGGTGGTTAGGGGCTGATCTTGGTTGGGTTTTGTTCCTACAAAATCAGTATTCAAAGTTCTTGGGGTTTGAAAGATGCTTGGGGGTTTGCTTGGTTTCCAACCCAAGTGAGTTCTTGTCAACAAATCCAATGGAGTTAGAGGATTAAAACCATATACAATCTCAAATGGCGAATAAGAAGTAGTACATGCTAGGGTGAAACCGGACTGATTTAAAACTGATTTTGGGAAGTTTTGGTCTTCGCGTCGCGACGCGAGCAATCTTGAAAATTCTGTAAAAATCTTCAACTTGCTCGCGAAGCGAAGACTTCGGGCATCGCGATGCGGGACCATTTTCTAGAATTTTGTGCTTTTTTCTTCAAAGTTCATTTTACACCAAAAGCACCACAAACACTTCCTGACAAAATTATTGCACAAACCAACTTATTGAACTCCAAATTCACATATTCTATATCAAATTATCATCCTCAAATAATTATTTAATCTCATTATCCATGTTTCTAACTAACCCTTAAAACTTCCATAATTTGGGTATTTAACTCCAACCATCACTTTCTTTACTTTTCAATCATCAATATGCAATCCTTATCTTGCCAACATCTCAATTCTATCATTATGTTTTCAGAATCCAACAAACCAAGTTTTGGGTCAAGTTTCCTTACCTTATTCTTATTGATTTCCTTCATTCTCTAAGCCCCCAAATGTTGCCAATCTTCTTTTTAACTCTTGGGGATGGCTATTTCCTTCATTCCTTTGCTTCTTCTTCTTCTTTCCTCTTTCTTCTTTCTCTTTTCCTCTTCCTCCACGTTTTATTTCTTATTCATCTTATTTTATTTTGTGAAATATTGAATATTAATCCCCTTTATGCTAGGGCTTGCTTGAAATTTGAATTAATAAAGAAAAGTGTAGAAAAGTTGAGAAAGTTAGTGATTTTTCTAGATAGGTCCGTAGTACAATTCACCCAGATTTTTTACTTGCATTTTTTGCCTATTTCTAATCCGAATTTGAAAAATTATTCAACGCGGAAGTTTTAGGTCTCGATCTCAGCTTTCTGGCCATATAAAATTCAAAAACATCAGAGTTCGTATCAGAATGTTACGGCCCAAATATCATGGGCTGTCCGAAGTAGAATATTATACAGTTTTGTATCGAAATTTCGGGGAACTCACCGATTGTCCCCAAAGTCATCCCATGAATATATATGTACTCAAACATAATTTTTATTATGTAATACTCGTCTCACGATGTAACATTAGTCAAATTTCCGGCCGTTACATATATGTATTCATAACATGCAAACTTGTACCGATAATATGAACCACCCATATCAAATCAAAATCAATGCACATCATACCATATACCAGAAATCAAATCAAATTACAAATGTGAGACTTATATGGTCAATACGAAACAGTTTACTAAAAAAAATCAGATACCTTGTAGCTATAACCCGTCTCATGTTTATGCAATATACCGGTTTGTTAACCTGGAACGCGAAAATATGCAAAAGCCTCTGTCGATGGTCAGATGCAAACACCCAAAGTAATCCAATTAATCATATGTCTATGTTAATCAAATTACCTGAATTCATTAAGATTAAGTTCCAATTGTGGCTACCCCCGCCCGGCAGGTATATGTCTATCCTGGAAGGAAATCTAACTAAAGATCATTTACCCCAATGTGAGATCGTGAGCTATTGAGTCTAAGGCTGAAACCTAAAATTCCTTCGTCAAGTTTATTTTAAGTTTACCAGATCAATCTTATTAGTGCCAGTTAACAAAAAGCATTAAGCTTAAAACTCAATAAATAAACCCTTATATTACCCAAGACATAAAATAACCACTTATAAAACAGTGATATTGGAATTCATCACAACCCCATATATGGTATTTAGTTACAACACATATCTAGGACTAGTAAAAACTTAAATAAAGAAAATGAAATAGAGTAAACTTGGAAATTAAAAAGATAAATTAACAATAAAAGAAAATATTGGGGGTTAGAGGATCCACTTTTATTATTTCTAATTTAGATATCTCCCTTATTATAATATATAAATTGCATGACATTACCAACAGACCATATAGGCGGTATCCCGATTAAGTCAAATTTATGATTAATTACAACCGACCATAAATGTATATCCCATTAAGTCAGGTTAAAATCAGTTTATTTAAGTCCAAATGATCATAAAGACGGTATCCCATGAAGTCAGGTTTTAAGATAGTTTATATACTATAACTAGGGGAGATTAATCTAAATTATAATAATAAAAGCTTTACCTTTTATCCCAGCAGAGAGAAGTTACCTACTCATACTGAAAAGTAAAATAAAGAAATATATATTGCTTAAAATAAAAATTAAATACAAGAAAACTGTAATAAACAAACAAGATACAATCTTCTTAGTATTCTTAAGGAAATTCCCAGAATGACTCAACAAAAGCATGGAATAGTTACAGCAAAAGGTTTGAAAAATGCTCTCAACTCCCTCTCCCCTACGGCGACTCCCTCCTCTGTTCGCCGTGACCCTCTATCCTTTTAACCCTTAACTGTTCCCTTTTCTTCCTATTCGTATACCTCTTGTCTTCGTATACCTTGTTTTTACCCATTCGCTTTTTTAACCTGAACTTTGTTATCCCTTCGCCTTTCCTCCTATAACCTTTGACCCTGACCGAAACTGCCTCTTTCCTTCTTCTCTTTCCCCGGTGCTCTAGTATGCCGGTTCCTAACCTGCCTGTTTTGGGACCGGTTTTAGGCCCCCGTCGTTCTGTGGGGGGTCGGTTGGCCGTCAGATCTGTTGACCGTATGGCTCCATCTGTTCCTTCATCCGTTGAAGCTTCTCGTTCAGTGTTCTCTGGATCTTCGTCAGATCCGGTGAGCTCTCTTGCTCCTTGTTCTTCGGTTGATGTGTGCGCTCAGGAGTCTGTTCCCTCAGCCGAGTCTGGACCTGGGTTGGACCTTGCTTCTCGTGGTGTTTCCGTGACTGCCGGTACTACTCAGCCTGTGGATCCTGGCTTTTTATCCCCTGTTTCTTCATCCAGGATGTCTTCATCGGCGCCGGTTGCCTGTGTTTCTCGGCATAGGATTTCTTCGGGAACTGATGATCTTGTTCTCGGTAAGTCGTCCAATGTGATTTCTTCTCCTGGTTCTGTTGACTCTATTTTGTTGGGCTATGATTCAAAGCCGGTAGTGGCTTCTGGCCAAGAAATTGTTGGGAAACCTGTTAGTGAGGGGATGAAGTCCACGGCAGTGGCAGTATCGTTTGATGCAGGGACTGTGAATGGTGTAACTGAGATTGGTGATATTTTGGTGAATGGTTCTCAACCGGCTGTGGTTTCAGGCCGTGGTGTTGCTGGGATACCTGTTGGTGAGGAGTTGATGGCCTCGGTAGTGGCAGTGCTTGATGCAGGGACTGTTAATGGTGTGGGGCAGAATGCTGTCCAATTGACATGGGTTAATGAAATTGATGATGTTATTGTGAATGGTTCACAACCGGATGTGGTTTCTAGCCGTGATGTTGCTGGGATAACTGTTGGTGAGGAGTTGTTACCCTCGGCAGTAGCAGCATTTGATGCAGGTACTGTGAAAGGTGTTGTTTTGGGGCAGAATGTTGCCCAGTGGACAGGTAGAAGTGTGACTGGTGATGCTTTGGGTGTGAGTCAGGTTGCTGTGCCTGAGGCTCCTGCAGTTGTAGAGGGGGGTTATTCTGGTTGCCCTAAGAGTTATGCTTTCGCGTTGAATGGACCTAAAGGAGTTGATCCTTTTGTTTCGTCAAGTTCTTCAACCGCTTTACATTATATCAAACCAAATATTATTGATGGTAAGGTTGTCGTGTGCCCCCCTGCTGAAGTTATTGAAGAAGGTAGTGTGTACTGGCGGAGTACATTAGTTGGTTACTTTGTGGGAAAAAGACTTCCCTTTCAAACTGTCAACTATATTGCACACAAGTTATGGGAAGGCTAGGTTTGCTAGAGGTTCTTACCTCCGATAATGGTTTCTTTTTTTTTAGATTTAAGAGCCTTCAAGAGGCTAGTGTGGTGTTGGACGGAGCCCCTTGGCATATGGCTAATAGACCGTTGGTTCTCAAACTTTGGCATCCTGAATTATCTTTGACTAAGGAGGACTTGTTCAAGGTTCCGGTCTGGATCAGACTCTTTGATCTACCTTTTACTTTATGGATGGCGAAAGGGATTAGTTGTGTAGCTAGTGCAGTTGGGAGACCTCTCAATGCTGATCATATTACCCTTTCCAGGAAACGACTCAGTTTTGCTCGTGTTTGTGTTGAGATTGATGCTCGGAACCCCCTTGTCGAGGAGATTGTTTTCCAAAACCCTAATGGCACTAGGGTACCTATTAGGGTTGAGTTCGAATGGGTCCCTGTGAAATGTTCCACTTGTGAAGTTTTTGGCCATTCGGTGAATTCTTGCCCTAAAAAGGCTCCTAGTAAGGAGGTTAATAAACCTTCTCAGTCCGGAATTCCCAAGCCATCTATTCCGTCTATAGATAAAGATGCTATGGTTGACACTACTAAGGATCAGGAGGTGCCTGGATCCCGGTCACTAAAAAGAAGAAAGGTAAGGGAGCTTCTGTGACCACTCCTGTTAGTTCGAGTGGTGATATGCCTCAGTATGCTGACAAGACTCTTGTTTTGGGTGAGTGTTCTTCTAATGGGTTGGATTCGACTCTGGTTGCTCCTTCCTTGCCTGTGGTTTCTTCTGAGACAGTTTCTGTGGAGACAGATGGAAATATGAAAGGTGAGTGTTCCCTTGCTTCTTCACATCTTGTTGAGGATCTTCCTAAATCTGATTTAGCTGAGTGCTCGCCTTCTGTAGCTTATGATTCGCCTACTCCCATGGTTAACAGTTTGGCTAATAAGGCTATTGACTCTCTGGATTTCAAGAAATTGGCTTATGGTAACAAATCTAGAAAGGGTTCTGGTGGTAAGAGGAGTCAGAAACGGCAGTCCCCTAGGGGGGTCGTCGACGCTGATTTGTTGTGGCTCTATTCTTTCTGTTTTAATGATTTTTGGTTGTTGGAACATTCGGGGTCTCAATGACCCATTAAAACATGCTGAAGTTAGGAGGTTTCTTTGTGATGAGAAGCTCTCGTTGTGTGGTTTAGTTGAAACCAAGGTTAAGGAGGTTAATTTTATGAATATCTCTCGTGCGATTAATCCTTCATGGAAGTTTTTTTGCCACTCTGATATTAGCCCGTTTGGTCGTATCTGGGTTTGTTGGAACCCTAGTGACATTGATGTTAGCATTATTCATTCTTCAGCTCAAGTTATTCATTGTAGTGTGACTCATATTTCTGGGATGTGGAATTGTGTAGTTTCGGTGGTTTATGGTGAGTGTGACTACGAGAAGCGTCGGGATCTTTGGGCTGACCTGACTTCTAGTGGTAGTGTTTTTGATGATTCCCCGTGGCTTGTTTTGGGAGACTTCAATGCCATCCGCTCTCCGATTGAGCATTGTGGTGGGTCTGTGGCTTGG
Organism: Zanthoxylum bungeanum; assembly: GCA_019454045.1. Taxonomy (NCBI): domain Eukaryota; kingdom Viridiplantae; phylum Streptophyta; class Magnoliopsida; order Sapindales; family Rutaceae; genus Zanthoxylum; species Zanthoxylum bungeanum. Next base: position 23,413 of record SKCR01003375.1, on the reverse strand, counting down.
CCGGCTTGGAAAGACGATTTGGGCTGCTGTTTGGGTCAGGCTGGGTTGGATGATCTTCAGTTCTCTGGTTGTCAGTTTACTTGGTTTAATAAGCAGATTCAGTCTCCTATTTGGCGTAAGTTGGACCGTGTTCTTGTTAATTCTTCTTGGGAGTGTCTCTTCCCGGGTTCTTCTGCCCGCTTTCTTCCTCCCCGGATTTCTGATCATTCTCCTATGGTTGTTAAGCTTGCAGAGCTCCCTAAGAGGAAAATCCCCTTTAAGTTCTTTGAGTTCTGGGTTGATCATCCTGATTTTCTCTCTGTTGTGGCTAGGGCGTGGGATATTGATGTTCTTGGTACTCCGATGTTCCGTTTATGTTGTAAGCTGAAGAGTGTTAAGTTGGCATTGAAGAAATTTAATGTTGAGCATTTCTCTAAGATTCCGTGTCAAGTTTTGGAGATTAGGAAGGAGTTGGACAGAGTGCAGAGTGCTTTACAGGACTACCCTAGTGACCCTGCTCTGCTAGCTGAAGAAGCTCGTCTTTCGTTACTGTATGGTGATTTGAGTCGGGCTGAGGAAGGCTTCAATAGACAGAAATCTCGTGTTCAGTGGCTTAACCTTGGGGATCAGAATACTAAATTCTTCTTTACCGCTATGAAGAGTTTTCACGGTCGTAGTAAGATTACTTCTATAACTAAGGAGGATGGGACCCGTGTGGAGGAAGATGTTTTGGTTAGAGATGAGATTGTTTCTTTTTTTGAGACCCTTTTAGGTCCTCAGCATGGTCAGCAGGATTTTGATAGGGTGGCCCTTCAATCTGCTATTAATAGACATGTGACTACTGAGCAGAGTGAGGCTCTTTCCAGGGAGGTTTCAGATGAGGAGATTAAGGCTGTCCTGTTCGGGTTGAAGGACAATAAAGCTCCAGGCCCAGATGGGTTTAATTCGGGTTTCTTTAAGAAGTCTTGGAATATTGTGGGGAATGACCTTTGTGCTATTCACTCCTTCTTTTCCTCTGGGCGTCTTTTGAGGCAGGTTAATGCTACATCTATTGCTCTGATTCCTAAGATTCCTAACCCTTCCCAGGTTAAGGATTATAGGCCTATTTCTTGTTGTAATACTATTTACAAGTGTATTGCTAAGCTTATTGCGAATAGAATCAAGGTTATCCTTCCTTCTGTGATCAGTCATAATCAATCTGCTTTTGTTGCGGGAAGGCGTATCAGCGACAATATTCTTTTGTGTCAGGAATTGGTTCGGAATTATCACCGGACTGGCAGTTCCCCGAGATGTGCTCTTAAGATTGACTTGATGAAAGCTTATGATACTGTTCGTTGGGATTTCTTGGTTGAGGTTTTGCGGATTGTTGGTATTCCAGAGAGGATGGTGGGTTGGATTCAGGAGTGTATGACTTCTACTAGGTTCTCTGTGTCTATTAATGGAGAGTTGCATGGTTTTTTCTCTGGGGGTCGTGGGTTGCGACAAGGTGATCCTATGTCTCCTTATCTCTTTGTTTTGGCTATGGAAGTTCTGTCAGGTCTTCTTCGTAATATGGCTACTAATCCGGGTTTCAAGTTCCACTGGCGGTGTTCTAAGGACCGTCTTACTCATCTCTGCTTTGCGGATGACCTTATGATTTTTTGTAAAGCAGATGAATCATCGGTTTCCTTGATCAAGGATTGTCTCGGGCAGTTCAGTGGTTTATCAGGTTTAATCCCGAATCCAGCTAAAAGTCAATTCTTCTCTTCTGGTATCTCTTCTACCCTTCAAGGCCATCTGCGTCATGTTTTGGGTTTCCAAGTAGGGATTCTTCCAGTGCGGTATTTGGGAGTCCCTTTGATCTCTACTAAACTTCGGGCCTCTGATTGTGCTTCTCTTGTGGATCGTATTGTTATGCGTGCTAAGAGTTGGAGTAGTAAGTTTCTCTCTTATGCGGGTCGGCTTCAGCTTATTAAGTCTGTTTTGTTCTCCATTCAAGTTTATTGGTCTTCCTTATTTATTCTTCCTAAGTCTGTTGTTAGGAAGGTGGAGACGATTCTGCGTTCTTTCCTTTGGAAGGGTAGTGCGCTCACCTCTTCTGGGGCGAGAGTGGCTTGGAGCAAAGTTTGTTTACCTCTAAAGGAGGGGGGCTGGGGATTAAGAGTTTGGATTCTTGGAATAGAGCGGCTATTGTTAAGCACATTTGGTTTCTTTGTTCTGGCCAGGTTTCCTCTTGGTCGAATTGGGTTCACTCTTATTTGTTGAGGGGGAGAAGTTTTTGGGAGGTCCCTTGTCCTACTGACTGCTCTTGGAGTTGGCGTAAGATCTTGGAGCTTCGTTCTTGGTCCCGGCGGCGGATGAGAGTTAGGATTGGGAATGGTGAGAAGACTTTATTGTGGTTTGATTATTGGCATCCTCTGGGCCCGATTGTGGACACGTTGGGTGAGAGAGTGATTTATGACTCTGGCTTGGATAGGATGGCCACAGTTGCTTCCATTATCTCTGATTCTGCTTGGCATTGGCCCCCTTCTAGGTCTGCTGCCCTTGTTGATTTGGCTCAGTCCCATCTTCCGTCTCCTTCTAGTTTGAGGGAGGATGTGCTAGTTTGGGAGGATGATATGAGTGGGAGATTTTCTGTGGATAGTGCCTGGAATGCCATGCGGACAAGGGGAACCTTGATGCATTGGTCTCGAGTTGTTTGGTTCCGGAAGGCTATTCCACGCCATTCCTTTCTTCTTTGGATGTCTATTCAGGGAGGCCTTTGTACTCAGGATAGTTTGATGAGGTTTGGCATCTCTACGTGCTCGCGTTGTATTCTCTGTGGTTGTTCAAGTGAGGACATTGATCATCTTTTTTTCCAGTGTCTTTTCTCTTCGAGGGTCTGGTCGTCTGTACTGGCTATGTGTGGGTTAGACTGGAGACGCCGGGATTGGCGTCAGACTGTTGAGTGGTTATGTCAGTTCACCGATGCTTCTTTATGTCACCTATTGGTTCGTCTGTCTTTAGCAGCGTCAGTCTACCATATTTGGAGGGAGAGGAATGCTCGCACTCATGATATGCTTCTTCGGCCTGTTTCTGCTCTTCTATATGATATTGTTTTTGATGTTCGGAATCGTGCTAGCTTCTTACGTAAGGTGAAACCATCTTATGACAATAAATGGCTTCACCTTTCGTGGCACTTGCCCGATGACATCTTCTGTTGATCTTTACTTGTAGCATTTTGGCTTTTCTTCTAGGAGGGCTTGTCCTCTCTAGTTGCCTGGGGTATGCCCATTTGCTCCTTGTATAGTTTTCTTTTGGTTATAATACTTACTTTATCCAAAAAAAAATTCCCAGAAGAAAGTATGAAAATTTCAAATGAATTCGGCCTCAATTTATAGGAAAATTTGGTATTGTGCGTCGCGACACGTGGAGGTTGCGCGTCGTGACCCGCCGTTGATCTTTGACGCGTGTAGGCAGTTTGATGAGATGATGACATGTGGCTGTCAAAAAATTATTGGCTCAGTGTCGCGACGCGTGAAGTTGTGCGCATCGCGACGCTGATGTCATGCTGACGTAAGCAATGACGTGTGTCGGAAGAGTGAATTATTATGCCGATGTCATGCTGATGTAATGATTACTCAGGTGCTGACGTGGTGATGATGTGGCACTGACGCGTGTCGGTAAGAAAATTATGTCAGTGCGTCACGATACGAAATTCCAATTTTGCCCTTTTTGTCTGTTTTTCGCTGTTTTGGCCCCGATTTGATTCCAGTGAGTCCTGAAACCTTATTTATCTACAAAATACACAAAACACATCAAAATAATCACAAAACTCAAGAAACTATACAAAATATTAAGTAAAAGGGATGGTAAATATTGATATATTTACCGCTTATCACACCCCCAAACCTAACATTTTGCTAGTCCTCGAGCAAAACAACAAAATAAAATGCAATAAACAACTTTAAAATAATATTCAACTAAGCCACTTTCGTAGGGATCACAATTGAATTTAACGTAAGCAACAAGCTTTTAAACCCCTAGGTGTCCCTAGTGGACGAGTTGTAGTCTCGTGAGGGCTTACAGCAACGATACCCACAAATGTCAATCAAATGTAAAATCAAACATACAAAACAAGTTAGTGACTAAACATGTGAAAATCTTATCCAAGTTAAGAATTGTTTTCTTTCTTTCTGAATAACCAAATAAGTAAATTCTCCGATTATTTTTACCATTCTTCATATACATAACCAACAAAGTATTAATCAAATAATTGTGCCCACAATATTCATAAGTGTAGTTGAAAAAAGAGTAATATTTTTGTCCTAAAGTTATATCAGAATTCACACATTTTTAGCAATGGATTTTTTTATAACATCTTTAATCCATGTAGTGAGCTTTAGGTCAGTGACTCTCAAACCAGTTGGTTTTAGGGCACTAGGTGTTAAGACAGCCCTACGGACTTAATTACTCGTATCTCGGATGTTTAATTTTTTTTTATTCAATATAACATCTTTAATCCATGTAGCGAGCTTTGGGTCAGTGACTCCCAAGCCAATTAGCTTTAGGGCACTAGGTGTTAAAATACTCATACGAACTTAATTACTCTGATCTCAGATGTTAAAAGTTTTTTTTATTCTATCGCTTTTTTAGATGCTTCCTCCAATTAAACTAGAGCATTGAATATTACAAACTTTTCACTTACAACTCATGGCCGTATGTTACCATGCATATTGATAATACCTGTCAACTGAGCATATGAAGATCCAATTTAGTCAGCATTATGGAGAATTCACAAATTAAATAATTCAAAAGGAAATAAACAAAAATTAACTTGTTACGAAATAGGTTGAGATACGTCTTAGGAGTGGAATTTTCTAATACACAACTATCTCAAGCACCATTCCACCTAATTAGTCAAATTAAAAACACAAAAAAAAAAAAAAATACTAATTAACTATTCCCCTCCCCCAAACCTAATTGAGACATTGTCCCCAATATCTAAAAAGAAGAAGAAGAATTTAGAAGATAGTACCTGTTTAGTTGGAATTCTATATCTAAAAAGAAAATTAAAGGTTAAGATCCAGATTTATCCGACGCTTCTTACCACGATCATTATCAGACCAGTTTATCTTGGAAATGATAGGGTCAATTTGTGGTTCAAAAGATAAGAGTTGGTCAATTAAATCATGGGTAGTTCTGGAGTGAAGAGGATATCTTTTACAGGTTTTGAAACAAACCCATTTCTCCGGGCATCATCAAGAAACACACAAAGAAAGTCATAAAATCCATCAATGTTAAACAGTCCAATTGGTTTCTGGTGTATGTTCAAGTTTTCCAAAGATAGTGTTGGGGTTTGGGGTTGGGGCGCAGCGGAAGCGCGGGTCCGAGCGAAATCGTATTTTAAAACTTTTTCAAAAATATCAAATAAATTATTCAATATCTAATATGAATAATTTATTCATATTTCACCTAAACCTATTTATTCAATATCAAATATCAACATAAATATGGTGAAAACTCGTGAAACTTTTCGAAAACCGTTTTTCCGCAAAATGGCCTAAAATGCGTTTTGAACGAACCGACTACCCGAAACTTATGGAAACTGCTCAGGTCAGATCCAATAGTGTCGAGGCAGTTCATGGGCTGCCCGAACAGTGACGGATTCACTGTTTGGATAGCCGTCACCCGGTTGGCTCAAAATCCACCCGGTAACGCCGTTTTTGGCCGTTTTTGCTTATTTCAAGTCGGAAACACTTTCCGGAAATTGTGCCAACACCCAAATTACATCCATAAAATTCTAAAGACCATGTTTTCATCACCAAAATAGAATATTTTCCAGGTCTGAACAGTAAAGAAAAACAGTCCACAAAACATGCCTTAAATCCAATTTTATCACAAATTAATCAAATTAATCTTACAACAATTCAAAGTCACCACACATGAATGACTCTAGAACAATTCTAGGCATAATAAGAGTGGCTATCACACTCTAGAATGGCAACAAAAATTATCCAACAATAATTTGAACAAATTGGAACATAATTACAATAATCACTTCCAATAACACTTCACACATGCCAACAAACTTCCAATCCATCCACCAAACCACAAAGCCCCAATTTTTCAGATTTGAAGAAAACCCTAGAAAATTTCTAAGTCATCAAAGAACAAGAAATTAAATTCCTAAGCTTAAGGAGTTGAAGACTTACCTTTAAATCCCTAAATCCTTAGCTTTTTCTTTGAATTTTTTCCTTTAAATCTTCAAGTTCTTGAAACAAATTTTCAAAACCCATTTTGGAGAGGGTTCGACAGCCATGGAAGACAACAAGCGAGAGAAAATCAAATCCTCTCAATTTAAAACCATTTGGACGAAAATATAGGAAAAGTGGGGCATATTTTGTCTTTTAAAATTTATCAAATAAATAAATGAATTACATCTTTTAATATCCAATCATAATTAGACAAACAAAAGTGTAATAAAGTCATGCCAAAAGTTCCAATAATATCTTGCCATTTATCATTCAAATAATGGCAAATTGGATAAGATATTAAAAATCAATTATTTAATTATCTAACAATTAAATGATTAAATAATTAATAAACATACATATATGTATTTTATTTACAATAAATAACAAATACATATATATTTATGGCATGTGTCAAAATCTCATTTGACGAATAATTAATGTGTATTTATTCGTATTATGTATCAAATACAAATACACAATAATTATTATCAGACAAAATCCCCTAATGCATGTGTTATCGTTTAACCGATTAAACGATCCGAATTAACTCATTTAATCCGGTGAAGTATTATGAATAATCCGTATTATTCATATCGAGTTGCCCAAGTTCTCAACGAGTACACTTCATATTGTGGGACTCTCTAAGTTTAGGTTTATCTGTCACGAAATCCAATTTCGTGTCCATAATTCACCCACTCATGAATTATGACGACCACGGATAATATCGCTAAACTATGCAAGTCGAGGTCATTGCATACGTATAATCCCTCCGTCACAGGCTATCCGTATTATACTTGGGATATAGATCAGAACGTCAAATCCGTTCGGTATAATACAGTCGACTTTCAATTTACGATCTCTAAATAACACTCGGAATTGGTTTCCGACGTTATACCACGGCCATGGATTTACTAGATCATAAACACGTGCTGGATGCATATGCCCTGTACACAGGACTGACGGATCCTATCTTAATACACACAGGATATCATGAGCATCAGTCCACACCCAACGAACAGGCGGAGGTCTGATCATGACTAGATCGTTGACGTGACTGCCATCAAAGTGTGGAGGATAGCTCATATATCTACAGTGGTATCTCAAGTCGAAGGACCACTATGCTCGCTCAACTCGAGAAGGTTCCTATTGACGTTGGTGTACCATCTATTAGGAAACCTTCAGTGAGTCGTTCAATATCTTATCAAATAAACACCTACATGTCTATACGAGTCTCCCGAGACTCATGATTCACCAGGATAAACCATCGGACCAAGTCACGATATACGACATGTACTGGTCTCAGCACTTTTACTAACCGACCCGTGTTAGCAAATCTTGACTAGAAACTTATTTAAGGATATACAACTAATAGTGTGCTTCCCAATGTCAATTATAAACTGCGTTGTAATTGCGCACTATACTGTAAATCCTAGGGTCTTTGGTCAAGTATACACTTATTACTGAACCAGATTCACTTTCAATCTAATCTTAATCAGAAATCTAATCGTAATTAGATCGAATAAGCGTATAAAAGACAAAGGTGCTACCGTTAAATTAGTAATATTATGGAAAATACAATTGCTCGTATTTATGAATCATACATAAATACGATCCGGATTGGTACTCGGAGCACCAACCCTAACAGATAGCACTGTAAAAATTTCCTCCATTGTACCCAAGCCACATGGCAAAGCAATAAAAGCATCAGCACATTTAATCATTTCACTCAGACATACTTGGCACGATGCATTCATCTCCGTTTGATGGTCCTATAAGATTCGCCTCCGCCAAGGGTTTTGGGATAATTCCCAAAACTGGACTTCCTCCTTCCTGTACGGCCCTTGAAACGTACCTCATTAGTCCAAGATTGCCACCGCTATATACTACGTGCATATTCCTTTCAGCTATGACTCTTCCCAATTGCTGTGCTACCTCAGCGTATTCTGGTTTAGAACCAACACTAGTACCGCAAAACACACAGATGTTTACAACTCGTCTTCTTGAAGTTGCTTCCATTTGTTTTTAAAAAATATTTCTTTCTCAAATCTGGATGTCTACAAGAGTGCAATGACGAGCTGGATTTATAGAACATGAAAATGGATGAGTAATAATAGCACTAATACTTGCCAAATGATAATTATTGGCTAAACAATAAAATAAATCATGAAAGTCAAAAAGTCTGGATCCTGTCGGAGAAAATAAAAGAAAATAACAAAATAAATCACAATTATTAGTTAAATACAAAGAGATAATAATATGTACAGATAGTAAAGGCTTAAATGACATCTATGCGTCAGAGACAAACTTCTCATCTAATTTTCTTATAAATTGGCAAATATGGTCTTTTAAAGTCAGAATCCTGAGACTTAATTATTGTCTTTCTTTCCGAAACTGTGTATGTAACATGGGAATTGCGTGATACACATATCCACTGGGATGCGTCTCAAGTGTCAATGATATGTCATCTAAAGACTCCTTACTCATGTCATCCCTAATGAATTTAATTTTATCTTTGCGGTTATCATACACCATTCCTAAAGAACGACAATGAGTATTACATGTACATCGTGCACATTTATAGAAAACACCTAATCTTTTAGCTCTTCTTTTCTTAGCATAGGTGCTTCTTCCTAAACTAGGCAGAAATGAAATAAAAGAATCAGAGGACTCACTGTCAATCAGACTTGTGCTTCAATAATCCAACGAATGTCATTAGAAATACTTTTGATCATCAGAAGTCTCATTCATTCAATGCGTGCTTTGTAAACTTTCATCGGAGATTTTTGAGGGAGAGAAGGAAAATGTTTGTGAAGATTTGCGAGAACGTCTTCCATCATGTCTGTGACTTTACCTATAAAAATTAAACACACCAAAAAAACACACTAAAATCTCAATATATACACAAATTGCATGGGTTGCCTCCCTACTAGCGCTAAGTTTAACGTCATCAGCTAGACATAACTGCCCGAATGTTAGGCTGGATCTGCAAGTGTGACACTTTCTTTTTGTCGCTCAAATGATTCTTCCCAGTAGTGCTTGACACGCTTGCTGTTAACTTTGAATGTTTCATTTGCGTTGGGATCATGTAACTTGATGAGCGGAAAATATATCAATATTTATCGCCCCTTTAACTTAATATTTTGTTTAGTTTCTCGGGTTTGATGAACGTTTTGATATGTTTTATTTTATTTTGCAGATAAAATAATATCGGGACTCAATGAAATCATTTAGGACGAAATGTGGATCAAATAAGGGCAATTATTGGACTTGATATATTAATTTTGGAGATTGGAAACTTGAAAGGGCGTTTTTGACGAAGTGCAGTTTTGGAAATTCCAGTTTTGCGCATCTTTCGTATGTTAAGCATAACTTTTTACTCAGATATCGGATTGAGCTGATTCAAGTTTCAGATTAAAGAAGACTCAAAGATTTACAACTTTGAAAGAGAAAATATGTTCAAATTCCTATGATTTCATGACCGAAATCGATGAACCATCCAGAAGTGTGTGGAGTGTAATTATTAAAAGTCATTATCAATCATTTTCAAAGCAAAATATTAATTAATAAATAATTAATAAAAATTATCAAATCACCACCAAACAAGATAAGCAATTAGTGGAGCAATTATGGATTTGGTGGAGTAATTAGTGGAGAAATTAATAATGGATTTGGTGGAGAAATTGATTGATGATTTGATGGTGGCAAAATTTTGCCTATAAATACCAAGCCATTTCATTTGTAATATTCATACTTTCTTCTTTGAAATCCTTAATGAAAAAATAAAAAGATTGTATCTAGTTTGTTTATTTTTAGTTTTCAGTAATTAATTTTCACTCTCGCACTTTCTTTTCTTTACTTTTTCAGTTTTACTTTCCGTAATTTACTTTACGCATAACACTTTCCTTTCTTTACTTTTTCAGTTTTTATTTTTCAACCATGAGGAGGTAACTTCCCTCTGCCGAGGTGAAAGGTAATTCTTTTACTGTTACTATCTTAGATTAATCTCCCTTAGACACAACATATTCACTATTCTAAAATTTGACTTAAAAAGGAATACCGCTATATTGGTCGGTGGGCTATTTAATTTAAACTGTTAAACCTGACTAAGCAAGGATACCGCCAGATTGGTCGGTTGGTAATTTAATTTTGGTTCCGCCTTTATGGCTGGTTATTTCTTTATCGCCTACATGGCAGGTTCATGGACAAATTTTACCGCCTTTGTGGCTGGTCGGACTTAACTTGACTTAATCAGGGTACCGCCTATATGGTCGGTTGGTTTTAATCTCACAAGTGATTATGTTATACTAAGGGAGATATCTAAGTTAGTAATTAGTAAAAGTAATTCTTTTATCTTGGTAGTTTATTTTCATTTACTTTCCCGCTTTTACTTTCTCGCAGTTACTTTTTAGCATTTTTATTTTATGTCTTTTAAGTTTTCATTAGCCATAGATATGTATTGTAACTAAGTTAGTATCTAGGGTTGTGATGAATTTCAATATAACCGGTTTATAAGGGGTTAGATTATAGGTTGGGTAATTTAAAGATTTATTTATTGAGTCTTAATCTTAATGCTTTTTATTAACTGGCCATTAATAAAATTGATTAGGTAAACTTAAAATGAACTAGACATAGGGATTTTAAGTTTAAAGACCTTAGACTCAATAACCCACGATCTTCCTTGAGGATAGATAACCCTTTTAATAGATTTCCTTACAGGATAGGAATATACCTGTCGGGGGGGGTAGCCATAATTGGAACTTAATCTTAATGAATCTAGGTAATTTGGTTGACATAGACATATGGTTCAATTGGATTATACTAGGTATTTGAAATTGACCATCGGAAGAGGCTTTTACATAAATTAGTGTTCCAGGTTAATAAATCAATATATTACCCAACTTTAAGATAACCACTTCATCTTCTAAATAATAGGAATTAATCACAACCCTGGATAGTTTTTATAAATTTGGATTTTCTCAACCTACTTTTAAGCAATTTTATTTACTTGTTTTAAATTTAGAATCATCGTCATTTCAAATCAATCAATCAAACAACCTGTTAGATACTGGTAATCAGTTGGCCCCATAAATTAATAACAAAAAGGTTTTAAGTCCTCGTGGGATCGATACTTTTTATACTACTTGAACGATACGTGCGCTTGCGTTATACGTGTGTGATTACGCCGGTCATAACTCAACGGCTCCACATGGTAAAACTTGGGTGATTAAGAATAGACCTGACCACCGTGATTTTAACTTCCTAGGGAAAATTTTCAACCTTGATTTGTTTAACAATACCCGCTGCCCCGGTTCCATTTGTATGCGCACTAACTTCTCATCATGTCTCTTCTTGGCCTTTTCTTTGTACAGTTTGGAATTTTCAAAAGGTTGTATGTGAAATTCCTCCATTTCGTTAAGTTGGTGGAACCATTTCTCTCATGTTGCTTGCATTTCAAGATTTAATTTTTTCAGTGCGCAATACGCTTTAGGTTTTTTTTTTTGGATAAGGTAAGTACGCTTTAGGTTCAAGCTTCACAAGCAGATAACATGTTTTAAGTTTGTCACTGGAACCTTTCATTTCATCTGAGTTCTAGATGATACCATCTATCACATCAAGTCTGAAACATTCCTCATTGTTTTCGTCATCTGGGAAATTCATGGCTTTGAAAACATTGAATGTTACTTCTTGGTCCTGTACCCTCATGGTTAGTCCACCTTTTTGTACATCAATAATGGTTTGACCTGTAGCCAAGAATGGTCTCTCGAGGATGATGGGCACGTCTTCGTCTTCCTCCATGTCAAGATTATAAAATCTGTTGGGAAAATGAATCTGTCGACTTTGACAAGCACATCTTCAACTACACCTCTCGGAAATGTGAGCGTTTTATCAGCAAGTTGCAAAGAGATTGAGGTGGGCTTTGCTTCTCCAATCTGCAATTTCATGTAAATAGAAAAAAGCATCAAGTTAATACTCGCACCTAAATCACACAAAGCCTTACCGAAGTTATGTTCTCCTATGGTGCAAGGGATGGTGAAACTGCCATGATCTTTCAACTTTGGGGGAAGCCTCCTCTGAATGATGGCGTTGCATTCTTCTGTCAATGTTACTGTCTCGTAATCTCCCAATCTTTATTTTCGTGACAAAATGTCTTTCATGAATTTCACATAGCTGGGCATTTGTTCCAACGCTTCTGCAAATGGAATGTTGATATGCAACTTTTTGAAGATTTTTAGGAATCGAGCAAACTGCCTGTCCAGTTTGTGTTTCTGGAGTCGCTATGGAAAATGTGGAGGTAGAGTGAATCTTTCTCGATCATTTGCTTTTGCCTCTTTTTCCTTTATCTGTGGATCTGCTTTGCTGCTTTCTTTTGGAACTTTTTCAATGGATTCCATGATTCCAACATCTTTGTTGATCTTAGTACCGCTTTTCAAAGTGATGTCATGACATTGCTTATTCCCTCTGTTCCTTGGATTTGGTTCTGTATTGCTAGGAAGGGTACCTTGCGGTCTGTAACTTTGAGCATTGGCCAGTTGTCCCATTTGATTCTCCAGTGCTTTGATTGAAGGAGATTGGCTTTGAATTAATGCTGCTTGATTTAGAACCATAACTGCTAAAGCGTCGTATTTTGCTTCTTACTTTTTCAATTGGGCCAGCACTTCTGTTATTCCTGGTTCTTTTTCATACTTCTGGCCTTTGTTTTGCTGTTGGAATCTTGGGGGTTGATTGTTCTTTTGCCCTGAATTGTTGCTCCATGCGAAATTAGGATGATTCTTCCAACCTGGGTTGTAGGTGTTGGAATACAGATTATTTCCCGGTATGTTGAAATTACTGACATAGTTCGCTGTCTCATTATGTTGATTGTAAGATTCTGACTCCGGTGCTCCTTCATATGGTGAACTTGTGGATCCAGTATTAACCTTCATGCTATGAGTTTCCATGAGTTTGCATATCTGATCCAGCTTAGCATTTATTGCTGTGATGGCTCCAACTTCGTAGATCCATGTTATTCGTTGTATCTATTAGGGTTGGTGCTCTGAGCGCCAATTTTATTACGTATTTCTTTGTAAATACTAATGTAACGTTATTATTATATAAAATGAACAGTTTGTTTTATATAACTTCTTCTTTAATATGGTAAAGACGTAACCGACCTTAGAATGATTAGTTATGATACTGTTACAAAAGCGTCGCGACTGACATGGAGTTGTATCATGACGTCATTCTTAGAATGTTTCCAGTCAAGGTTTAAACTACTTGGTCAGTAAAGTAAACCCGTTGAGACCGGTACATGTCGTATATTAGAATCTTAGATTTCGATGGTTTCTCAATGAACCATGAGTCTTGAAGACTCGTATAGACGTGTAGGTGTTTATAGCGGATAAACACTGAACGACTCACCGAAGATTCTTAATGGATGGTACACCAACGTCAATAAGAATCTTCTTGGGTTGAGTGAGCATATTGATTCTTTGACTTGAGATACCACTATGGATATCTGAGTTATCCTCCATACTTAGATGGCAGTCACGTCACTGATCTATTTAGATCAGACCTCCGCATGTTCGTTGGGTGTGGACTGATGCTCAGGATATCATGTGTGTATCAAGATAGGATCCGTCAGCTCTGTGTACAGAGCATAAGTATTCAATATGGAATTAGCAATCTGTTAAATCCATGGGCCTGTGGTACACTGTAGAAATTAGTTCTAAGTGTTATTTTAGGGATTGCTAATAGAAATGTCGACGTGATTACATCTATAGAGATTTGACATTTGTATCTATATCTCTGGATTAATCCGGATACCTGTAACAGAGAGATTATACGTATGCAGTGACCTCGACCTATATGATTAAACGTATGCAGTGATCTCTGAAATATTTATTGTAAATATAATACATATATTAAGATATTTAAATTTATTAATTAATTATTTAATTATAAATAATTAAATTAATTTATAAATTAGATATCTTTAAGTAATGATTTCAACTTTATGAAGTTGGAAATGACATGATTTGGTTGGAACACATTTTATCACTTTATTAAAGTTAAAGTGTTGCTTTAATTAAACCAAAAATGTGTGCCAATTGAATTATTACAAAAATAAATAATTTGTTGTTTATTTTGGTTAGGAAAATCGGCAATGGTAGGGAAATTAACAAAAATTGGTTTTGTTTCAATTTGTCTAACACTTACACAACTACAACAAAAATTACAAAGAGAGAATTGAGAGCTTTTGGTGCAAAAGAAAAGAAAAACAAGGCAAAATTTGATTTTGTAAGTATTTTCATTTCTTCTACTACATGAAAAATATTTCAATAATTCTTAACTTCAATTGTGTTGTTAAGATCATGCCTCTACTCTTTTAGTTTGTAATTAAATTTGTTGTATGCTTGTTGGATGTGTTTATGCATGTAGAATTAATTTATTTGTTTGTTATTGTAATTAAGCTTAATAAATTAATTAGAAAATTAAATTTGTCATTCTAGAGTTAATTAGCTATTCATAATTAGCATAGGATTGTTCTTGATTAATTTCATGATGGTGAGAATTAATTGGTGTGGTAATTTGAAGATTAAAGTATTGAATTTTATTAATTTAGTGTAAATTGCCCAATTTGAGTGATTTGTGAAATTAGGGTTCTTAACCCACTCAAATTTTGGGAATTTTCATATATATATATATATATATGTTATAATTTGATGTATATTTGATGTGTGTCAAATTTGGGATTAATTGGATTTGATCTTGATGTGTTTTGAACAAATTGGGCTAAATTGTAATTAATTAAAATTCTGGGCTGTTTTGTAAATTCTGGAAAAATTCTGGGCAGTTTCTGCAAATCTGGAAAATTTTCTGGTTTTGTTGCAAAATTATAAAAATTATTTTGGGATTGATTTGGAATCAATAAAATATGTAATTGACATATTTAAAAACTAAAGTAATGAATTTGCAAAAGTTTGGGGTAATTTTATAATTAAAAGAAATATGATTTCTTGGGTTATAATTTCATAATTTAAGTATTGGTTAATTAAATAAATAATTTTATTTAATTGTTCCAAGAAAAATTTTTGAAATCGGAAAAATCGTTTTTCCGCATTCCGCTGCGCTAACCCTGTAATTCCTTTTAAAACCCCAACAAAAATGGTATCTGAGCGAGTCTGATTATGGAACCCCCGATATATGAGTATGCCTTTAAAATTCAATATTAACGTTAATCTTGACTTTAATGCATGCATGTGTTTATTTAATTTGATTAAATAAATTAAAAACATCTTAAGCGGAAAATCCCTATTTAAAATAAGGTTTTAATTTAATATGTATTTGATGAATATTAATCGGTCTGTCTTGTCAATACCGTTTATCGATAAATTTTCTACGACTATATCCGAGAACGTGCCAAAGCTGTGAGGATATGGCCGGTAGAAATTTATCTGTACCGAATATATTTGATATTAGGTGAATTCAAGTGAAAATGGAATCCTGAACGTGCCAAAGCTGTCAAGGTTACGTGAGTATCTTGAAATCATTGACAAGTTTAACCCTGGTACGCCTCCTTGTGAACGTGCCAAAAAATGTCACAACGAGAAACGACCAGGACCGAAAACCCAGGAGTCACTATTAAGTGATCGACAATGTGTTGTCTACCTAAATGAATATACGTAGGCGAAATCGTGCCAAAGCTGTGAGCTGAAATATATTCATTGGGTCCACCTTTCACTATTATGCTATGATTTGATTATCGCATGTTTTGTATTCTGGTTGGAGATTACAGTATTGCATGAAATAGTGGGAGGGGCATTTTTAGATTAAAATTCCATGATCTAATTAATGCTTTATGATATATTATGAAACTGTTATAATCTTTTATCTACTTATATGCTTACCGTTGATTCGTTGTCTATATAAATAGATTTGCGATGGTCGCACCTCCAACCAATCCTTTGCTCGCATGCTTGATATGAACAAGCTAAAAGGCACGGAAAACTTTACCGATTGGGATATGGACTTGAGGATTGTCCTCAATTCCGAGAAGTTGGGGTACATTTTGGAAGGTCCATTACCGCTTGCTATATCACCAGATGCATCTGCAGAAGAACATGAGACTTTCCAGCAATGGAAGGATGATGATTTAAGGGTTAAATCATTCATCCTGAGTTCTATTTCTCCTGAGCTTAAGAAGACTTATTTTGAGATGCATGATGCTTATAACATGATGACACAACTTCGTGAATCGTTCATGAACAAGGAACAGATCGTGGTTCATAGAATTTCGATGGAATTGTTCCATTCTAAACTTGATGAGGGGCAGGCTGTGAGTCCGCATGTGCTTCACTTGATCGATTTGATCGAGCAGTTGAGGCAACATGATTTCCCTCTCAATGAAACTTTTGGTCGTAGTGTCATTCTCGGTTCACTCCTGATTTCATATCGCCAGTTCGTCATGTACTTCAATATGAATAGGATTCACTGTTCTTACCGTGAGTTGCATAGGATGCTTCTCACCGCAGAGGAAGATTTAAGGAAGGGAGTTCCGACTCGCCTTCCGAAACCCACTTCACTTTCTACTTCTTCCCAATCCAAGGCGAAGGAGAAGAAGACAAAAGGAAAGAAAAAGAAGGGTTTCAATGTTCCTCCGTAGGGTAAGACGGCGAAGCCCAAGAGAACTTCTGAAGATAAGTGCTACCACTGCCAGAAATTCGGGCACTAGAAACGCAACTGTCCGGACTATCTTGCACAACTAAAGAAGGAAAGAGCATCGACATCAGGTACTTTTATTTTTCCTATTATCGATATCTCATTGGCTTGTGAAGCTATGTCATCTAATTGGATTTTGGATTATGCTTGTCCTATTCACATTTGCAATACATTGCAGGTGCTGACGGAAAGTAGACGGCTGAAATCTGGGGAGAACCCAGAAAGAGGGAGTTGACTATGAAAAAACTTTCTCGCCAGTAGCCATGCTTAAATCCATCAGGATTATTCTTTCCATTGCCGCATATTATGACTATGAGATTTGGCAAATGGACATCAAGACTGCATTCTTGAATGTAAATCTTGATAAGAGTATCTATATGGTACAACCAGAAGGGTGAACCCAAGGTCAAGAGCAAA
This sequence comes from Zanthoxylum bungeanum, assembly GCA_019454045.1. Classification (NCBI taxonomy): domain Eukaryota; kingdom Viridiplantae; phylum Streptophyta; class Magnoliopsida; order Sapindales; family Rutaceae; genus Zanthoxylum; species Zanthoxylum bungeanum. The sequence continues at coordinate 6,104 of SKCR01003375.1, read as the reverse complement.
AGGTTTGCAAGTTGCAAAGGTCCATTTATGGACTTAAGCAAGCATCTAGATCTTGGAACATAAGGTTTGATACTACGATCAATTCTTATAAGTTTGAGAAGAACATCGATGAGCCTTGTGTCTATAAGCGCATCATTGATGGGAATGTGGTTTTCCTTGTGGTATACATCGATGATATTTTACTTATTGGGAATGATGTAAAGATATTATCGGAAGTGAAAATCTGGCTAGCTAACCAATTCCAAATGAAAGATTTGAGAGAGGCAAGTTATGTACTTGGGATCCAGATCATTCGGGATCCGAAGAAACGACTATTAGCAATATCTCAAGCATCCTATATCGACAAGATTCTTGTGCGATTTGGTATGCAGAATTCCAAGAAAGGTAATTTACCTTTCAAGCATGGAATTCATTTATCTAAGGAACAGTCTCGTAAGACACCTCAATGAATTGAGGAGATGAGACATATATCATATATTTCAGCAGTTGGAAGTCTTATGTATGATATATTATGCACGAGATCGGACATCTGTTTTGCAGTAGGAGTAGTAGTGGGTTTCAATCCAACCCAAAATTAGATCATTGGATAGTGGTGAAATATATTCTCAAGTGTCTTCGGAGAATGAGAAATTATATGCTTGTATATACAAGTCATGATATGATTCTGAGAGGATATACTGACTCTGATTTTCAGACGGATGTCGATTCTAAGAAATCAACATCTGGATCAATGTTCACCCTAGGTGGTGGGGCTATAGTATGGAAGAACATTAATCAATCTTGTATTGCAGAACCATGGAGGCTGAATATGTAGCAGCTTGTGAAGCAGCTAAGTAAGTAGTCTGGCTTTGTAAGTTCTTGGCAGATCTGGAAGTTGTTCCAGATATGGATAAACCACTCACACTTTATTGTGATAATAGTGGTGCAGTGGCGAACTCCAAAGAACCAAGAAGCCACAATAGGGGTAAGCATATTGAGAGGAAATATCACCTCATCATGGAGATAGTGCAGAGAGGAGATGTCGCTGTCACGTAGATTCCATCCGCAGACAACCTAACTGATCCGTTTACAAAGACCTTATCAGCTAAAGTGTTTGAAGGTCACCTAAAGGGTTTATGATTACATGACATGTCCCATTTACTCTAGTCCAAGTGGGAGATTGTTGAGATTTTTGTCCTAAAACTTCATGTATTGTAAAACAGAATTGATTATTGTAATAATAAAGGAATTATTCATTTTATCAAAGTTGTTTGATTTATATCGCATATTGTCCAATTATCTGTTTACCTTGATTACTATTGTACCTTCAGACTTAGTGTATGTTTGATGCACAAGAGGGTTTATGTCTGAAGTTAGTAATTTAAATAGTCCGTAGAGAGCAAACAAAGAGGATACTTTGTTTGTGGTTTATCTATAGCTGCGGTCCATTCTATACTTGTATGACAACCTTGATCCGGGATCGTTCATGTAGTGACATGGGAATGAAGACATCTTGTATGATGAGATCATATAGGACTGGACTCATATAAATATGAATTTCTTTTAATATCCGTTAACCGAAGAAATTCATTTTATCTAATATATGGTCATATATGGATTCTATCTTAATCCTGAGTGTACTACGAACTCCTGCATGATAGGCTATGTCCTTTGATTTACTATGGTGAGGTTGATGTTGCATTCCCGGCCAATAACTACGTATTTTGGGGATATGGTTTGGTGTGTAGCTGAGAACATTTTACATAGATATGAAATTCACTCATTCTTACGAGAAGCAGAAGAATATCTTTTTTAAGAGTTGATTCAGGACTTGAAAATTTTGAGCGCTCAATTTTTCTATTACGAATAGAAAGTTTTATATTCATAATTTTATGAATTAATTATTTATTATAGAATCAATGGTGTTTAAGAGACAAAATATTTAGAGGGGTTTAACGGACTTTTGACCCGGCTCTATTTATGAGATATTTGTGAAGGGCTCTATCCATATGTAATGACTATATCGATGGACACCGAAGTTGTTCGGTTTATTTTACCCATCTACGATAACAAGAGTTCAACTTCGAGTTTTTAGTGAAATAATACGAAGTTAATAATTCGTAATATTTCATTAGAGTTTAATTAATATTTTGGAATTATTGTAGCTCGGAATCGTATGTCCATTTGGTCCCCGTGCTAGCTCGATTAATTGTAGCAAACCTAATATAATTAGATTGTCTAATAATATGCTCACATTATATTTCTATATTATTAATGAGATTAATAATATTTATTGTCACAAATGAAAACTATGTTAAATTAGTTTAACTTAATGTTTTCTAGAATTCTTTGATTATGAGATAATCAAGTCTTGATTATGAGATAATCAAGTTAGTAATAATTATGAGATAATTACTACAACATAATTTAAGGTAATTTAATCATTATTGAGATAGTGATTTTTATTTACCTTAGAGACAAAGCCATATTGGCTTGCCATGCTCTCCAATTAATTATGTCTATTAGGTGGCTTGTACACACATAATATTTTTGTCATTAGCTAATCCATTTTTATGCTTTGGTATGGCCTCCACATTTTTGTGTTTGCCATTGAAAGAAAGCATTGGATGCTTAATGAAAAAGTCATTGTCTTTAACTTATCATTTCCTATGATTTAGTATGGAATTCACATTTTTGTGTTGGCCGTTGCAAGAAAGCATTAGTTGTTTAATGACAAGGTTAGTTGGCTTGTGTAAGAGAATATAATCTCTATCATTTCTCTCACTTCTAAGGTTAACATTTTGCATTCATTCACACAAGTGTTGTGAGAAAGAAAAAAGAGAAGAAGTTCAAACATTCACAAGTGTTGTGAGAGTGTTTGAAATTCCAAAAGCCAAACACCATTGTGACATCTTAATTCTCTAAATAGTTTAGAGGTTTGATCTTTGTAAGTGAATCCCACACTTCGGTTTGTCGGTTTCAAGTCATAGTTCGGAAGATCGAGTGGTTGATCTAAGCGTAGAACACCAAAGAATTGATCTCGGCTACTACAAGAGAGAGAGAAGGTAAAGAAAATTTTAAGGATCCATACCGGACCCGATTCCACCATAAGTAACTTCCGCCGTGCTAAGGAAAGTTGTTTCCTACAGAACCTCCATCAGGGTCTTAATTCAGGGCTCTTCGATAGAAGTCTATATCAGGCTTGGCCCCAATAAAAGCAAGCAGAAGTCACACAAGGAATGAGTCCAAAATATCGGTTCCTTAATAACACGAATCTTCAAAATAAAGAATGAGACAACCAAATAATTAATTTTTATTTCTTTAAGTTGGATAACCGCCCATAATAGGGAAGTTCTGAGATTTTAGGGAGTGGGTCAATTAGTGGGAAACGTGAATAGAATATAATCGCTGCCAATTTATTTTTCCTGTAATGAATTATTATAAATAGTACGAGAATCCCTATAACAATAGGTCGATTTTTGGACAATCGAGTAATAACATAACATTTTTGGGCGAATACACTCTTATCTTATTAGAATCAATATTTTGGTTTTATTATTTGGGAAGATTTTTGCACAAGCAGAACCTATAAATAATTTTATAAAAAATAAATACATATAATCACGTCATAAACAGATTGGCGGGCTAAATACTTGAACCATAAACCCGACACCATTATTAATCGGGTTGACAAATATCAACCTATTTAATAAAAATGTTCAATTTAACTATTCATACTCATTTATTCATGTTAATGAATATATTTTGTCTGCTCTAATCTTATCCCATTAAGATTTAGACAAATTGTAACAAAGAGTGAGAGACAATAAAGTGAATAAATAAACTCTCATTTTCCCACTCTTGAGAAAGCAACAAATTTGAGAGTGATGTTTTCGGTTCTCCTTTCACTTGTCAAATATATACAGCCTGAATAAGCAATAAATAAATCCAAGACAACTTTGTCATCGGATGCGTATTTGGATCTTATAACAAGTAGTGTGGCTTTCATTTGTTTTGCAAGCAGAAAAAAATTTAAAAAGTGACAATTGATTTTTTTTTTGAGTTTGTGGTCCTTATTACACCCATTTGTCATGCTCCTTTTGCCTTGGTTAAAGACTCAATCCTAAAAGACCCAAATCAATTATTGATTAGTCTCATTTGAGTTTGGGCCACAGTGCTGAAAAAGCAGAGGTGTCAAGATGTTTATCGATGTATGAAACTAATAATATTTGGGTAATCAAATCAAATATAACATGAGTATTCCTTTTAGGATCCGTTTACACTTTATTTATTAATTATTATCACTAATCGTGTTAAACATAAAATTAGACAGCTTATTAATTGTGTCAGTGCGTGAGTTGCATTGATTTTTTATTAAACGAGTGGTGTTCATGTTCAAAAAAACAATCTCGATGTAAGTGTTTAGAAAAACTTGACTGTCTTAACACTATTTGTTGATGGTGATTTTGTCACCGAGTATTTGAACAGTTCAGAAATGGCAGAGATGAAATTTATCCTTTGAGGAGGATGAAGGATCTGAGGGTATTGGTTACTCCCCTGTCAGACATGGTGTTCGGACCCGGCTTCTCAGATTTGACAGACCTGAGGATACAGCATGATGCAGATGGCAAAGGCCGACAACATCCGAGCCGAGGCCGACCACTTTAGCCCGGTAGCTCGGTTCGGTACTATCTTCCCTCCTGGATCAGGATATTGAGCTCAGATGTTTTGGGTCAGGTCGGGAGTAGTTGGCATAACACTGCTCGTTGTCTGGCCGTCCTCATAACACCCGACGTGTGATCGGGACTATTTAGACTTTTCCCTCTGACATGTACCACCGTATGAGAGATCTTTACAGGCAGGCATCATAATGGTGAAGTGTGGCAGTGTAGAAACAGAGTGATGTGACAGGGAGTCAGATGGCAGGCTCGCTTTCGGTGAGGCAGTTGGGGCAGAGAGCCCGTCAATCATCCGGAGATCTACGTGACTGACGTCATAAAGATATGGGAACAGTGTTACATTTCTCTTAGTATATAAAGGGAGGGTAGTCTCATTTGTATATGTTGGTTGAAATAAGTCTCATAAAAAATTAATCTTTGTAAAAACACTACGAAAGAGAACTGCTCAGCAACTTTAGAGAATACTGGTCGGCCGAGCTCGGTTTAGTAATAAAATTAACACCCCACTTTGTTCCCGTGGACGTAGGCTGGGTTACCCCGCCGAACCACGTAAAACCCTCTTGTCGATCTTGTGTGTTGATTTATCTTTTGCTAAATTTACTTTTGGTCCCCTATAACCAAACAAATTCACAGTTGGAAGAGGATTGTCCTGGGAGCGTTATCTCGAAACTGCCCCTAGAATGAAAATCACCTGTCAACACTATTATTAAACGAATCGTGTTTATATTTATTTAAATTTGACGCAAACAGTCATAATAAAATAACACAAATTTTCACATTGTACCATATTCAATCATTTTGCTAATATTTATTTATTTTTAAATGATAATAGTAATAAGCATCATCTACTTTTCCTTTCATGTTAGTTCAATAACTTTAGCTATCTAAGGAACTCGCATGGAAGATTGGAAAGAAAACTGGTAAATTATAATTTGATTATGTTGACGGTTGATTTTTTTTTTCCAAGGATAATTCGAGAAAACCACTCCTCGAACAATCTTTCATCAACTGTGAATTTGTTTGGTTTGGGTACCAAATGCAAACTTAGCAAAAAATGAGAAAACACACAGACAAAACAAAGGGTTTAACGTGGTTCGACGGAATAGATCCAATCTACGTCCACAGGCTCAAGGGAAAAGGAAGTTTTTATAACGTGGTCGGGTATGACCGACCTGACCAATCTCTCGCTTACACTTAAGCCTTTTTGCTCTTTTTTTTATAAGTGTGAAATAAATTTTGCTAAAATCCTCCCTAAATGAGTTCTCAGCCCCTCTTTATATAGTGCGTTTGAATCCACTGATCCACCGCCTATGACATCAGCCCATGTCATATGTTATCATTGTAGGAAACGACTTTCCTTAGCGCAGCGGAAGTTGGGTGTGGTGGCACCGGGTCCGGTATGGATCTTCAAAATTTTCTTTGCCTTCTTTCTTTGTTGTAGTAGCC